>CAKNYM010047475.1:78717-104723 GCA_932195095.1 Andricus curvator | reverse complement strand
AATGAACTTTCGAGTTCGAACTGCTAATCTATAATAATAATAATGAGTTTTTATACTATCATTATAATTAATAATAGTTATCCTTTACTAATGTGTCCCCATGAATGACCTCCGTTTGTTACAATATTACCACCTACGTATTCTAAATTTTCTTCCTCTAAAACCTTCACTCCTCCCTTAAAACCTTCACTCCTCCCTTAAAACCTTCACCATATTCTCTTGCCAATTCCCTTTATTTTCCTCTTCTACAACCTTCCCAAGTATCTTATGTTTCTTCTCACGATTAACATTACCATTAACATTTTATATTATCCTCCTCTAAAACCTTTACCATATTCTCTTGCCAACTTCCTTTATCTTCCTCTTTTACTACCTTCCCAAGTATCCCATGTTTCTTCTTACCATTAACATCAACATTAACATTCTATATTATCCTCCCCTCAAACCTTTACCATATTCTCTTGCCAACTTCCTTTATCTTCCTCTTCTACTACCTTTCCAAGTATCCCATATTTCTTCTTACCATTGACATTCATATTAACATTAACATTTTATATTATCCTCCCCTAAAACCTTTACCATATCCTCCTGCCAACTACATTTATCCTCCTCTTCTACAACCTTCCCAAGTATCCCATGTTACTTCTCACCATTAACATTAACATTTTATATTATCCTCCTCTAAAACTTTTACCATATTCTCTTGCCAACTTCCTTTATCTTTCTTTTCTATAACCTTCCCACGTGCCTCAAGTTTCTTCTTGCCATTAGTTCAATATTAACATTAAAATTTCATATTATCCTCCCCTAAAACCTTTACCATATTCGCTTGCCAAATTCCTTTATCTTCCTCTTCTAAAACAACCCGAAGTATCCCATGTGTCATTTTACCGTTAATAGAATCTGCACTTTCTTTTCATTATTCTCCAATACATCCCTTCCTTCGCCTTGTTTGCCAATCAAAATATTGACATTCTTGTCCATTCGCTACCCCTTTTATAAATACTTTGGTACTCCTTCCATTATCATTTTATACCATTTGCTTTATATACCTTAATCATTCCTCATCTTTCTATTAATATTCCTGTTCCTATCCACTAACTCTCCACAATTTACTTCAGTCTCATCTGCTATATTTCTATCTCTATCCCTGAAGAATTTTCTTCTTTCCGTCTCTTTCACTCTATCCACCTTCCTCCGCCGTCCTCTCCCTTCTTCTACATCCAAACAATGTTTCGCTAACCCTTCCTTTCCATCCATTGGTTTCCCCTCCATCTTAAATGCCCTGTTTCCCGCTTTAGTACTCAATTTAACCCTTTGCGCTTCTTCTCCCTATATCTCTTCTCCATACTCATATATTATACCAACGTATCAAACAAATTCTCCTTCTCCAATCATTTTTTTTATTTTCTTTTTCCTATTTCTCATATAGGTTTCATTACTCCTTTTTCTTTTTTTTTCCTTTCTCTTATATGAGCTCTATAATCTTCATTTTTTATTTATTCTTTTTTCATCATTCTTTTATGAACACCACTATCTTGTCTTTCCTACTTTTTCCTATCTATTTCTCTAATCCTGTAATTAAACATCCCTTCTTCATCCTCTGCCATCACTACTATATCGTCCGCTCCCAATTATATATTTTCTTTTCCCATCCTCACAGAACAACCTTGTCTCACTCCTGTCACTAATTAGGAACTTCCTCTACTACCTTTACCGTGATTTTTTTCTCTTTAAATATTTCCCATCTTTCATTATTTCTAAGTTCTCTTATAGTTTATATATCCCCCGTTTCTTACGACCTTACATGATATATTTTACACTATCTTAACTTTAGTACTTACAATCTATTTACATAAATTACATAACCATTAGTTACAAATTTGTACACTTCTAAGCGACTTTCGTTTCCTTCTTCTTTCAGTTCTCTTCTACCTCAACCTTGCTATTCTTCATCCACTCCTCACCTCATTCACCCTCCTCTGAAACCTTTACCATATCATCTTGACAGCTTCCTTTATTTTCAATTCCTCTTCTACATCCTTCCCACATATCCCATTTTTCCTCTTCCCATTCACAGATTCTGCACTTTCTATTCTTTTTTTGTGAATAGACCTATTCTATTCTTGTACAACCTTCATCCATTTTCTCAATACTTTGGTATTCCTTTCTTTATCATATGGTACGATTTATTATATTTTTACTTCTTAATCACCCACATTTTTCTATTAATCATATTTCGCTGTCTCTTTCCACTAATTCATATACTCCAGCCCCGTCTTGTGTATCTCTATTCCTAAAGAACTTCCTCCTTTCTTCTGCCTATCTGGTTTCTATCTTCCTCTCTCTCCTTTTTTCTACTCCTTTCCGCTTTTCTTATTTTTTCTGTTATACTAACTACCTTTGTCTTTTCTATATTTAGATTCAACTTTTTTCCATCTATTTCTCTAATCTTGTAATCAGGCATCCCTTCTTCATCCTCTGCTTTCACAACTATATCGTCCGCTGTAATTTATATATTTTTGCATCCTAACTCCTCCTTATCCTTTTCTCTTCATTTCTTCTTCCCAGCTTTTTGTCTCTCAATATTTCCCATCTTTTATTAGTCCTAACTCCTTGATTATTTCTTTCCATATTATTTCCTCTACATCGACTCTTTCCCTTTCCTTTTTTCCTCCTTTCCCAACATTCTTCTCTACTCTCATAGCAAATCCATAAAAAAATTTCCATTCGACATCTCAATATCCTGACTTTTATACCCTCTAATACTCTTTTTATTTCTCCTATAATTATTTCCATCTCTTTGTTTATATTTCCCTTTTTTTTGCCTTTAGTTCCTTTTTATCGTTATCACTCTTTTCTCCCTCTGATGTCGCTATTGTGGAAAAGTGATCCGAATCTAGATCCTTCTCTAGTTTCCTTGACACTCTTACAGCATTCTCCGCTATCATATAAATTAATTACCGTTCTTTTTTCGAAGAAAATTATTTTTTTTACCAAAAAAGGAGAATTTTGAACTAAAAAAGATTAATCTTAAAAAATGGGAATGTTAGATTTTCAGTTGAAAAATTAATTTTAAACAAAAAAAAAGACTGAAATAAGAAAAAAAATTTTTTAACAATGTAGTTTAACTTTTACCCAAGTGGTTCAATTTTCAATTTAAAAAGATTAATTTTCAACAAAATAGTTCAACTTTCAACCAAAGAGATAAATTTTCAACTAAAATGGTTGAATACTCAAGCAAAGGAGAATAATTTTTATCCAAAAAGTTGCATTTTCATAAAAAAAAAGAAATTTCTACCAAAGCGGATGAATTTATAAATCAAAAAGGTAAATTTAAAAAAAAAGTTGAATTTTCTGTTAAAAAAGATTTTAGTTGACTTTTCAAGATCAAAATATGAATTTTGTAACAAAAAATAAATTTCTACGAACAAAATTGAATGTTCAATCCAAGAAGACGAATTTTTACCCAAAAAAGATTAAATTTCTCTTAAAACAGATGAATTTTTAATTTAAAAAAAAAAAAAAAAATTCAAAAAAATAGTTGCATTTTCAACCAGAAAAGATTCCAGTTGACTTTTCAAGATAAAAATATGAATTTTTAACAAAAAATAAATTTTTACAAATAAAATTTAATTTTTCATCCAAAAAGACGAATTTTTTCAACCAAAAGGGATGAATTTTTAACGAAATACTTGAATTCTCTACCAAATAGTTGAATTTTATCCAAGAAAGATGAAATTTGTACTAAAGCAGATGAATTTTAAATAAAAAAAGGACAATTTTTTTTAAAAGTTGAACTTTCATCCAGAAAATCTTTCAGTTCATTTTTCAACACCAAAATATTAAATTTAACCAAAAAGTAAATTTTCTACAAAATAGTTAAATTTCCAACAAAATAGAATTTTCAACCAACCGTATGACTTTTTTACAAAATAGTTTTATTTTCAACCGAACAGTTGAATTTTTATCCAAGAAAGATGAAATTTCTTTCAAAACAGATGAATTTTTAATTTGAAATTTTTTTTTTTAAATAGTTGAATTTTCATCCAGAGAAGATTTCAGTTCTCTTTTCAACACCAAAATATTAAATTTAACCAAAAAGTAAATTTTCTACAAAATAGTTAAATTTCCAACAAGACAGAATTTTCAACCAAAAAGTATGAGTTTTCAACAAAATTGTTGAATTTTCAATCAAAAAGTTGCATTGTCGAAGAAAAATGAAAATTCTACTAAAACAGGTGATTTTTAAAATGAAATAGACAAGTTTTCAAAAAAAGAGTTGAACTTTCATCCAAAAGGATTTCTATAGACTTTGCTACAGAAAAATACAAATTTTAAAGAAAAATTAAATTTTCTAGGAAGTAGTTGAATTTTCAACATATCAATTGCATTTTTGTCCAAGAAAGATGCAATATTTCTACTAAAAAAAGATGAACTTTTAAATTAAAAAGACAATTTTCAGAAAAAAATATTTTTTATCCAAAAAAGATTTCAGTTGACTTATCAGCAACAAATATGATTTTTAAACAAAAGCTTAATATAATACGAAAAGAGTTGAATTTTTAACCCAAAAAGATGAATTTTTAAGAAAACAGTTAAATTTGCAAAAAAAATTCTTCTTTTTAAGAAAATTATTAAATTTGCAACCAAATAATAATATTTATAACTAATAAAATATTAAATTATTTTCTGAAAAAAAGATCTTCTAGTTTCGCTCCGCTGGGATTCGAACCACAGAGCTTCTGATTTTCGGACAGGTGCTTCTCGCATTAAGCTACTAGAGAGATCGAAAGAAGCAACTTCATTTCAGAAAAAAACGCATTATTATGCTAGATGTTACAAATCAAATTTGTAAAGGAATCTGTATTATCATTAGAGAATAATATAAATTTTTAACGTCTTTTCAGACTAGACATGAATTAAAAATTATTTTAATTAATTTTTTTCTGAAAAAAAGATCTTCTACTTTCGCTCCGCTGGGATTCGAACCACAGAACTTCTGATTTCCGGTCAGGTGCTTCTCCCATTAAGCTACTAGATTCCTTTAAAAACTTGATTGGTAACATCTAGCATAATAGTGCGTATATTTTCTGAAATAAAGTTTCTTCTTTCGATCTCTCTAGTAGCTTAATGGAAAAAGCACCTGATCTTTTTTCAGAAAAAAATTAATTAGAATAATTTTTAATTCATAGCTCCATCTAGTCTGAAAAGACGTTAAAAATTTCTGTTATTCTCTAATGATATTACAGATTCCTTCAAAAAGATAATCTTCAGGAGAAAGTTTTTGTGAATTTGCAAAAATTGCATACATGAGTAAAGGACCCCCTACCCCCTTCCGTAAAAAATCGTAACAAAATGTCTCCCCCCCCCACACCCCTTGAGCTGTAACGTAATTTAAGTAAGGTCCCTATGGGAGAATACAGATAGAAGGTGTATGATACGACTGGGATGAAAAAAGGGAAGATCAGTGAAAAATGAGGGGTCAGGAAAGTAGGAGAGAAAGGAACAGAGGAGAGGAAGATAACAAGTAGTAGGATACATGAAGAGACGATAAGTAAAAGCATTAGAAAGAAAGGATAGGGAATTTATGAAAAATTGGTAAAATGGGGGTTGGTAGTAATGATGGAGGCTAGATAAAAAGGGATAGGAAAGAGTGAGGGAAAGGTATCCAAGAGGTTACAGATAGCAGATTCAAGATTGAAAGAGGAAGAAAAAGGCATAGGAAAGAGTAAGGGAAAGGCAACCAAGAGGTTACAGATAGCATATTCCAAATTAAAAGAGGGCGAAAAAGGCATAGGAAAGATTACGGGAAAGGTAAGCAAGAGGTTGCAGATAACAGATCCTAAATTGAAAAACGAAGAAAGAGGCATAGAAAAGAGTAAGGGAAAGGTATCCAAGAGGTTACAGATAGCAGATTCAAAATTGAAAGAGGAAGAAGAAAGCACCGGAAAGATTAAGGGAAAGGTAACCAAGAGGTCACAGATAGCAGATTCAAGATTGAAAGATGAAGAAGAAAGCATAGGAAAGAGTAAGGGAAAGGTAACCAAGAGGTTACAGATCTCAGATTCAGAATTGAAAGATTCAAAAAACGACAAACTAATGGGTAGATGGTGGGAGTAAGGAAGGAGTGTATAAGAGAGAAATACATGAAGCAGATGAAATAAGAAAAAGGGGAATTGATACTAGAAGAGCTAAAGATGGGAGAAAAGAGTGAAAAATTGGTCTAATTACTCAAATAAAAATAATTATCAATCAAAATTGACGGGAAAGAGTGGTAAACAGATTAATTTCTTGCTGTCGATGTAAAAGTTGGATTGAATTACAGTTAAAGTCCTCAAAAGGGATAGTTTGTATCAGAACCCTTGTTGTATAGGCACAGGCACTGGCGGCAAAGTGAGGAGTCGAAGTGACCCTCGACTTGGAAATATCCCACGAAGCCAAAGTATTAGAAAGAAAGGATAGGCAATTTATGAGAAATTGGAACAGTGGGGGTTGGTAGAAATGATGGAGGCTAGATGAAAAGGGATAGGAAAGAATAAGGGAAAAGTAACCAAGAGGTTACGGATAGCAGATTCCAAATTGAAAGAGAAGGTAAAAGGTATAGAAAAGAGTAAGGGAAAGGTAACCAAGAGGTTACAGATAGCAGATTCAAAATTGAAAGAGAAGGAAAAAGATATAGTAAAGAGTAAGGGAAAGTAAACCAAGAGGTTACAAATAGCAGATTCAAGATTGAAAGAGGAAGAAGAAAGCATAGGAAAGAGTAAGGGAAAGGTAACCAATAGGTTACGGATAGCAGATTCCAAATTGAAAGAGAAGGAAAAAGGTATAGGAAATAGTAAGGGAAAGTGAACCAAGAGGTTTTAAATAGCAGATTCGAGATTGAAAGAGGAAGAAAAAGGCATAGGAAAGAGTAAGGGAAAGGTTACTAAGAGGTTGCAGATAGCAGATTCAAGATTGAAAGATGAAGAAGAAAGCATAGGAAAGAGTAAGGTAAAGGTAACCAAGAGGTTACAGATATCAGATTCAACATTTAAATTTGCACAAAAAGACAGAGTAATGGGTAGATGGTGGGAGTAAGGAAGGAGTGTATAAGAGGGAAATACATGAAGCAGATGAAATAAGAAAAAGGGGAATTGATACTAGAAGAGGTAAAGATGGGAGAAAAGAGTGGAAAACGGTCTAATAAATCAAATAAAAATAATTATCAATCAAAATTGACGGGAAAGAGTGGTAAACGGATTCATTTCTTGCTCTTGATGTAAAAGTTGGATTGAATTACAGTTAAAGTCCTCGAAAGGGGTACTTTGTATCAGAGCTCTTGTTGGATAAGCACAGGCACTGGCTGCAAACTGAGCACTCGAAGTGGCCCTCGACTTGGAAATGTCCCACAAAGCCAAAGTATTAGAAAGAAAGGATTGGGAATTTATGAGAAATTGGAATAATGGGGGTTGGTAGTCATGATGGAGGCTAGATGAAAAGGGATAGGAAAGAATAAGAGAAAGGTAACCAAGAGATCACAGATAGCAGATTCAAGATTGAAAGACGAAGAAAAAGGCAAAGGAAATAGTAAGGGAAAGGTAACCAAGAGGTCACAGATAGCAGATTCAAGATTGAAAGAGGAAGAAGAAAGCACAGGAAAGAGTAAGGGAAAGGTAACCAAGAGGTTACGGATAGCAGATTCAAAATTGAAAGAGGAAGAAAAAGGCATGGGAAAGAGTAAGGGAAAGGTTACCAAGAAGTTACAGATAGCAGATTGAACATTGAAAGAGGAAGAAGAAAGCATAGGAAAGAGTAAGGGAAAGGTAAACAAGAGTTTACAGATCTCAGATTCAGAATTGAAAGATTCAGAAAAAGGCAGAGTAATTGATAGATGGTGGGAGTAAGGGAGGAGTGTATAAGAGGGAAATACATGATATATATGAAATAAGAAAAAGGGAAATTGATACTAGAAGAGGTAAAGATGGGAGAAAAGAGTGGAAAATTGGTCTAATTAATCAAAGAAAAATAATTATCAATCAGAATTGACGGGAAAGAGTGGTAAACGGATTCATTTCTTGCTCTCGATATAAAAGTTAGATTGAATTACAGTTAAAGTCCTCAAAAGGGGTAGTTTGTATCAGAGCCCTTGTTGGATAGGCACAGGCACTGGCTGCAAAGTGAGCAGTCGAAGTGACCCTCGACTTGGAAATGTCCCACGAAGCCAAAGTGCGCGCTCTCACGCATGTGGCTGGGACGTGAGAGGCCGTCGAATAACCGCACTTGATCTTCACTTTCAGCATTGAGGGGCCGGGAAGTCGAGACGAGATTAATACATTTACAACCGCTTGGCAATTGTTTTCGAACTGCTGTAGGGGTGAATCGGGGTGGACTAGTGAGTACACACGAGGGTCGAACTTGTATACCTAACCGTTAAATCAGACTTAGACTAATATGTGTATGTGTGGGGGGTTGAAAAACACACAAAGAACTCAGGGGTGTCGACCGAGAGTCTAAATCGATTCTATTGGTTGGGAGAAGAGGGCTTGTAGTTTCTACCCTACACCTACTATTTAGATACATTTTGCTGCATTTTTTTCATTGAATTTATTTTTTTGGTTGAAATTAAAAAAAAATGGAATAGTTAAATTTTTAGTTTCAAAAATTAATTTTCAATTAAAAAAACTAATTTTCTACCAAAAAAGAATAATTTTTAACAAAAAACATGAATATTAAAAAAAATATTATTAAAAAAAAACGCTCGCTACGCGCGCACTAATTGTAATTTATTTAGAAAAAAATCTACTGTCTTTTTAAAAATCTACTTTGTTACAATTTAACGATTTTGTTAACATTTTTTTAACAAGAAATTTAATTAATCCATGTTTCGTTGAACATTTATCTTCTTCAGTTGATAATTCAACTATTTGGTTGAAAATTCATGTATTTTATTAAAAATTAAAATTTTTTTTTTACTAAAAAAGGATTTTTTTTATTTTTAACGTTTTTATTGGGTTAGAAAGAAGGAGATTTCCGTTTTTATTTTATTTGTTCTAAAAATAAAGTTTCATTTTGAATTTTTTCTCAATCGGAAGAGAGAAATTTGTTATTTTGAAGATTTGTATTCTATCGAAAGGAGAAATTTTTAGAATTTAATTTGTTTCTGAATGGAAAAAGGGAACCTTTATTTTGCAATTTATTTCTGAATTCGAATAGGGATTTTTTTCTAACTAAAAAAGGAAATTTGTTTATTTTTAAAATTTTGATTAATATTTTAATTGAGTTTAAGGGGGAAAAATTCTGTAATTTACACATTTTTTTATTTTCAAGATTTTTATTTAAATAGTAAAAAGAAAATTTTGGTATTTAATTTGTTTCTGAATTGAAAGATGAAATTTTTTTCAATTTATTTCTGAAATGGAATTGGGAAATTTTGTATTTTTATTGAGTTGGAAAAAAGGAAATTTTAGTTGATAATTTTTTTCTGAATTACAAGAGGGAATTTTTTTATTTGTAATATTTTCGTTTATATTTAAATTACATTACCAGTTAAAATAATTCATTTTCACCCAAGAAAAAGAGAATCTGCAAAATAATAATTAAATTTTCAATCAAAATGATGAATCTTTGATAAAAAAAATGAATTTTCAACGGAAAGTGTAATAGTTGATATTTCCATTTTTTTTTTTAATTTTCATTAAAAAACTGTTAAATTAATCCAAAAAATACGAATTCTCAACAGAAGAGTTGAATTAACAATCAAGAGAGATTTTTTAATTAATAAAGAAAAAAAATCTCACCCAAAATCTTGAGTTTCTAAATCATAAAGACGAATTTTGTAAAAAAAGCTAAATTTACAACCCAAAAATATGCATTTTCTACCAAAATAATTGAATTTTCGACTAAGAATAAGAGTTTTCAACAAAATAAGCGAATTTTAAACTGAAAGAGATCAATTTTCTAGCAAAAATGAAATAGCTACATTTAAATAAAAAATTAATTGTAGAAAAAAAAACGAATTTTCAACAAAATTTGTTAAATTTTCAACAAAATAAATGAATTTTCAACTAAAAAAGATCAATTTCCAACAAAAATTAGGACAGTTTCATTTTAAGTTAGAGAAATAATTTTTTAACCTAATAAAATAAATTTCGAACAAAATAGCTAAATTTTCAACCAAACAGATGAATTTTCAACTAAAAGGATTAAATGTCCAGAAAAAAAATTTCGAAAAAAATTGAATAGTTAAAAAAATTAATTTTCAATAAAAAACTAATTTTCAACCAAAGAAATCAAATTTCAACAGAAAATATTAATTTTCTACCAAAAAAGAATCATTTTTAACAAATTACGTGAATTTTAAATTATATATTTTAATTTTTAATGGCGTTTTCAACCTAATAATTTAATTTTCAATCAAAAAGGTTATATTGTATATTGCTACAAAAAAAGTTTGAAAAATTTATTTTCAATTAAAAAAAAATAATTTTCTACCAAAAAAGAAAAATTTTCGACAAAATACATGAATATTAAACCAAATATTTTAATTTTTAATGGAATTTTTAACCGAAAAGGGTAGTTTTCTACCTAAAACGAAATTTTTTCAACAAAATGGATGAATTTTCAAATAAAAAATATCAATTTTCAACCAAAAATAGAATAGTTTAATTTTCAGTTAGAGAAATAAGTTTTTAAGCAAATAAAAGAAATTTTCAACAAACAAGTTAAATTTTCGACCAAACAAATAAATTTTCTATCAAAAAGATTGAATGTCTATCAAAAAAAGGTCGAAAAAAAATGTAGTTATATTTTTAGTTGAAAAAATTAATTTTCGATAAAAAAGCTAATTTTCAACCAAAGAAAAATAAATTTTTAATTTGAAAAAAAGCAACTAATTTTCTACCAAAAAATAATCATTTTTAACAAAAATCATAATTTTTCAAATAAATAGTTAAATTTTAAACTGAAGAAGATTTTGAACCAAATAGATTAATTTTATACCAGAAAAGATTAATTTTTAATAAAATATATTAATTTTGAGCCAAACTGTTGAATTTTCAACTGAAAATTAAACAATTCTATTTTTTGTTAAAAATTTACTCTTTTAGTTAAAAATTCATCTATTTTGTTGCAAATTTGTCATTTTTTGGTAGAAAATTAAACTTTTTAGTTAGAAATTTCATTAAAAATTAAAATATTCACTTGAAAATTCATGTATTTTGTTAAAAATTATTCCATTTTGGTAGAAAATTAATCTTTTTGGTTGAAATTTCATTTCCTTCGTTGAAAAATATTTTTTTTTTCATTGAAAATTAATTTTTTTAACTAAAAATTTAACTATTTCATCTTTCGCCGAATTTTTTTTTACTCATTCAATCTTTTTGGTTGAAAATTCAACTATTAGTTTGAAAATTCCATTAAAAATTGCAATATTTGATTGAAAATTGTGGTGGAGACTTTTTTTTTTTTTAAATTAGTTTTCTATTAAAAATTAATTGTTCCAACTAAAAATTGAACTAAATATTCTGTCAAAAAATTTTGTTTATACACATATCTTTTTGAATGAAAATTTAACTATTTCGGTGAAAATTAAATTGGTTTAAATCTTTTTTGTCTTTTTTATTTGAGAATTCATCTATTTTTTGAAAATTTGTCTTTTTCTGGTAGCAAATTAATCTTTTCGGTTGAAAATTCAACTATCAGTTTACAAATTCCATTAAAAATTAAATTATTTGTTTGAAAATTCGTGTATAATGTTGAAAATGATTCTTTTTTGGTATAAAATTATTTTTTTGTATAGATAAATTTTCAACTGGAAAAAAAATTTCAAACAAAAAGATTAAATGTCTATCCAGAAAAAAACGTCGACGAAAAATGAAATAGTTGAATTTTTAGTTTAAAAAATTAACTTTCAATGAAAAAAATAATTTTCTACCAAAAAAGAATAATTTTTAACAAAATAAATGAATATTACACCAAATATTTCAATGTTTAATGGAATTTTTAAGCAAAAAGGGTAATTTTCTACCCAAAAAGAAAATTTTCAACCAAACAAATAAATTGTCCATCAAAAAGATTGAATGTCTGTCAAAAAGATTGAATGTCTATCAAAAAAAATTTCGTTAAATTTTTAGTTAAAAAAATTAATTTTCAATCAAAAAACTAATTTTCAACCAAAAAAATATCAATTTTTAATAACATACATGAATTTTCAACTGCAGAAGATAGATGTTCAACCAAATATCGATTAATTAAATTTCCAGTTGAAAAAATTATTAAACGAGTTTGTTAACAGTTGAGAATTTTTTAAATCAAAATTCTGCAGTGGAAAATTCAACTATTTGGTTGAAAATTCATGTATTTTATTAAAAATTAATATTTTTTTTTGGTAGAAAATTAATCTTTTTGGTTCAATTTTGGTTTAATTAGTTTTTTTTATTGAAAATTGAATTTTTTAATGAAAATTCAACTATATCATATTTGATTGAACATTACCCTTCTTCAGTTGAAAATTCAACTATTTGTTTGAAAATTTCTGTATTTTGTTAAAAATTCGTCCTTTTAGTAAAAAAATAATCTTCTTTATTGAAAATTCAACTGTTTTGGTAAAAGTTGATGTATTTTTGTGAAAATTTCTTTTTTGGGTAAAAAAATAATTTTTTAACTCAAAATATAACTATTTTATTGAAGAATAACTTTTTAGTTGAAATTTTATATTTTTGGGTTGAAAATTACTTTTTTCTTTGAAAATTTATGAATTTTGTTAAAATTTAATCTTTTTAGTTAAAAATTCAGCTCATTGGTTAATAATTCGTCTTTTCCAGTATAAAATTAATCTTTTTTTAAATTAAAAATTCAACTATTTGGTTTGAAAATTTATTTATTTTGTTAAAAATTCGTCCTTTTCGTAAAAAAATAATCTTCTTGGTTGCAAATTCAACTATTTTGTTAAAAATTGATCTATTTTGGTGAACATTTCGTTTTTGGTTAAAACAATAATTTTTTATTTTGAAATTTAACTGTTTGATTGAAAAATAACTTTTTGGTAAAATTTTATATTCTTGGGTTGAAAATTACTTTTTTCCTTGAAAATCATGTATTTTGTTGAAAATTTAACTATTTGGTTAAAAATTTAGATATGTTGTTGAAAATTCATCTTTTTTCTATTGAAAATTGAACTATTTGGTTTAAAAATTTATTTTTTTATGAAAATTCGTTAAAAATTGATGTATTTTGGTGAAAATTTTTTTGTTTGAAAAAAAAATAATTTTGTAACTTAATATTTACCTATTTTATTGAGGAATAACTTCTTTGTTGGAATTTTATATTTTTGGGTTGAAAATTACTTTTTTCTTTGAAAATTGATGAATTTTGTTAAAAATTCATCTTTTTAGTTAAAATTTCAACTCATTGGTTAATAATTCGTCTTTTCCAGTATAAATTTAATCTTTTTTTTATTGAAAATTAAACTATTTGGTTTGAAAATTTATTTATTTTGTTTTGTTTTGAATGGAAATGAGGGGACATAAGGAAAATGAGGGGAAATCAGGGAAAGGGAAGTAGAGGAAGCGAGGGAAAATAAGAACATGGGATGTTAGAGAAGGGAGGGGAGGGGAAGTCGAAGAAGTAAAGTTAAATGAGGGGTGGGGAAGTAAAAATTTCCTAAAACAAAAAGAAAAATCAAAGCAAAGGATGTGTGGCAGGTGTGTAAAAGAGAGGAATCAGGAGTGATAGAAGATGGGAAGTAGGAAAGGGGTTGGGAGGGGAATTATTGAAGAAGAGGGGTGATGGGAAAGTGTGAAGAGGGGATGTAGAGGGGGCCGAGTGAAGGAGAGAAGCGTACGGGAGGGGAATCAGGGGATATATGGCATGGGTGTGAATGGGAGGGGAATTATGGGAAATAAGGCGAAATTACGGTGGGATAATAGAGGAGAAGGGAAGTAGAAAAAATAATTAGAAATAAGGGCAAGTAGGGGAGGTAAAGTGATAGCTGGAGAAGGGAAGTAGAGGAAGGGAAGTGTTAGCTGAAAAAACGAGGAGAGGGGGAAGTGGAGAATGAAGAAGCCGGGGAAGGGTTGGAGCAAAGGGTGAAGTGAGGGGAGGAAAACTTTGCCTTTTCACCGTATTTGTGAATGTCATAAACAAATTATATCACAATATGAATAGAAGAATGCACTATTCAACCATTGATTCACAAAAATACGAAGAAAGAGGAGGGGTGGGAGAAGAATGGAGGGGTAGTAGGTAGTGGAAGACTTGTAGTAAGGAAGGTAATGGCAAGTCAGGAGATGGGCGAGGAAGTAGGGCTTGGAGAGTAGTGGAGGTAGAAAGAGGAATTAGCTTAAAGGACGGGAGATGCAGAAGGGAGAGGAGGGAATGTAGGAAAAGGCGAGTGAGAAAAGGGCGTATAAGGGAATTAGGAAAGGGAAAAGGTGTGATAAGATAGGATCAGATAAAATAGGATGGTATAGGAGAGGAGAGGAGAGGAGAGGAGAGGAGAGGAGAGGAGAGGGAATTCAGAATATTTATTTATTATTATTTATGTATCCAGGCTGTAAAGGAAATTCCTCCTACTACTCTAAATTCTAAAATATGTATGGCTGCCCGTTGACCACAAAGTTGAAAAATACGACGGTGGATGACAATATTCTGTTAAAGTCTGGTGACTGTGATACATAAGTAAGGAAAGCGCCTCCAAGCTTTGGGGTAGGAAAAAAGAAGCAAACGAATCCCACGAGAAAAGTTTTTCGCTAGACCGGAAACGGGGAAGTTTTACCGTATTTGCGCATCCGGTACCATAAATCTCTACTTTTCCCGCCTCCTGGTACTGGTGGCCAAGTCACTGCCGAATACACTTGCAAATACGTTTCGCTTTTTCGGTCGTCGCTCTCATCTTACTTCCATTTTTTTTAAATTTAAACCCCTCACAATAATTCTCAAATGGAAAATTTCTTTAATATAAAAATTTCACTAATTGTTTATAACATTTGTTTATATAAACAACAATTTTTAACAATTTAAAAAAATATTATGGCAATGAGTCTTAGGTAAGACGTTTATAGTTGAATTCGCAAAAAATTAAGCCTTTTTATGCAAAAATGGTTCAAATATACATTTGTTTATAAAAATTGTTTATATAATTAACCATTATTATTACTATGAAAGTATGCCAGAAATGAGTCTTTAGTAAGATATTTCTAGTTGATGACCAAACAAATGAAGGTTATTCATGAAAAAATGATAAAAATACGAATTTGTTTATAAAAATTGTTTATATAATTAACCATTATTATAAATATGAAAAATATGACAAAAATAAGTGCTTCTAAGCCATTTATAGTTAATTTCGCAAAAAGAATTAAGTTTATACGTAAAAAATGGTCAAAATGCTCATTTGTTTATAAAAATTGTTTATATAACATTTTGCAACTATGAAAAACGGGACAGCAAAAAGTTCCTGGCAAGATTTTTCTAGTTCATTACGCCAAAAAAATGAAGCCCATTCATGAATAAATGGTCGAAATGTGCATTTATTTATCAAAATTGTTTATATAATTACAGTTTTTGTGACTAAGGCAAAAAAAAATACAGCAAGGGGTCTTGGCAAGACATTTATAGTTAATTCCGCAATGAATGAACCCTATACTCAAACAAATTTGTCAAAATGATAATTTGTTTATAAAAATTGTTTATATAGTTAGCAGCGTTTGTCCCTATGATAAAATGAAACAATTTGTCTTTGGCAAGACATTTCCAGTTGATTCCGCAAAAATATTAGGCCCATTAATGGAAGAATGGCCAAACTGCTAATTTGTTTATAAAAATTGTTTATATAATTATCATCTTTTGTTTCTACAAAAAAAAGACAGCAAGGGGTCTTTGGCAAGGCATTTCTAGTTGATTCCGCAAAAAATATTAATCGCATTCATGAAAAAATGGTCGAAATTTGCATTTGTTTAAAAAATTGTTTAAATAAATACCAAGCAGCAGCTATTCTTAACTTACTATAATCGCCCGAAAATATTTGTTATATTTTATACGAAATCTATAGATTTCAAATAGCTCATCATTAGGAATCATGAAAAAATGGTTTTTCTTCATTAGTTTGTTTATAACATTATAAACAACATTTTTTCTCACTCCCACCGACTGAAAATTGTTTTTAGTTTTTCGCTACAATAATTATGACCTGATATAATTTAAAACAAAATGTTTTATGAAATTAAGCCTATTCATAAAAAAATGGTCAAACCTGCATTTGTTTATAAAAATTGTTTATATTATTAAGAATTTTGGTAACTGAGAATAATACGACAGCAAGGAGTATTTAAAAAAAACTAGTTCATTCCGAAAAAATGTAGTCTTATTTATAAAAAAAATGGTCAAAATGTGCATTTGTTTATAAAAATTGTTTATATGATTAGCAATTTTTAGCAATTTTATAAATGTGATTGATCTTAAAAAAATATGGCAATTTATTGCGAATGAAAAAAAAATTAATTTTTTTCATCAGTTTGTTTATAATTTTTATAAGAAAGAAAATATTTCATGCATAGAATTGCTTTATAATTCAATATTTGGTAATTTTGTGAACAAATTATATAAACAAATGTAAAATTTAGGAATTTGAGCGAAAAAATAAGTCGTGTCTTCATCAAAATGATTTGCATTTTTTTTACAGTGATACAAATTAGGTACTATATTGTTTAATAACATTAATTAACGTTATAAACAAATTCTATAAACAAATGCGCTAATTCCACTAAAACGACTTTAAATTGAAATAATATTAATTTTTCATCTGAAAACTTTGACCATCCAACAGATATGCTAGTTTTATGAACAAATTTCATAAACAAATTTTATCAACAAATTCCATAAACAAATGCATTATTCGGCTATTTAGTCACAGAAATACATTCTGCTTTCACTAAAACGCTTTTCAATTGATTTAACATTGATGCTTCGTGAAATCGTTATCTTTTCAACATATTTGTAAAAATTATAAACAAATTATATAAACAATTGCATTAATTGGCCGTTTATTTATAGAAATATATTCTACTTTCATTAAAACGCCCTTAAAATGGTTCAATATTAATGTTTCCTAAAATTGTTGTATTTCCAACATATTTGTGAAATTTATAAACAAATTATATAAACAAATGCAATATTCGGCTATTAAGTCACAGAAATAGATTCTGCTTTCACAAAAACGTGTTTGAATTGGTTCATAATTGATTTTCTGCCCAATCTTTGTCTTTTGAATATATTTGTTTTATAAACAAATTAATAAGTCAATGCACCATTTATTTACAGGAATTCATTTTGCTTTCAGGAAAACTACTTCAAATTGGTTCAATAGTAATTTTCAGTCAAAAAACTTCGTTCTTCCGACATATTTGTAAATATTATAAACAAATTAAATAAATCAATTATAGAAATAAATTCACTATTTAACCATTTATTCACAAAAACACGAAGAAAGGGGGAGGGGGGAGAAGAAAAGAGGAGAATTAGTGACTGGTAGTATGGAGGGGAAGACGTGTAGTAGGGAAGGGGATAAGGGGAGAAGTAGGGGTTGGGGAGTAGAAGAGGGGATGTTGATAAGGGGTGTGTAAGGAAGAAGACGTAGTGAAGAGGTGGGGAGGGGAAGTAGTGGCGAGGAAGGGTGATGGGAAAGTGAGAGGAGGGCGAGTAAATGTGAGTTGTGGAGAGGTAGTGGTGAGGTAGAGGAGATGGTAGAGAGGTAGAGGTAGAGGTATAGGTAGTGCAGAGGTGTAGAGGGGAAGTAGTGTCGAGGAAGGGTGATGGGAAAGTGAAAGGTGGGTATGTAAAGGAGAGCGAGTAAAGGAGAGATGTGGAGAGGTAGTGGAGAGGTAGAGGAGATGGTAGAGAAGTAGTGGAGAAGTAGAGGAGATGGCAGAGAGGTAGAGGTAGTGGAAAGGTGGAGAGGGGAAGTAGTGACGAGGAAGGGTGATGGGAAAGTTAAAGGAGGGAATGTAGAGGAGGGCGAGTAAAGATGAGATGTGTAAGGAAAGGAAATCAGAGGATGTGTGTCAGGTGTGTAAAAGAGAGAAAGCAGGAGTGGTAGAAGATGGAAAGTAGGAAAGGTATGGGGAGGGGAATTATCAAAGAATTGGGGGTGATGAGAAAGTGAGAGGAGGGCGAGTGATTGAAAGCGACTGAAGGAGAGAAGTGTAAGGGACGGCAATCAAAGGATGTGTAACAGGTGTGTGAAAGAGAGGAAGCAGGAGTGGTAGAAGGGAAGTAGGAAAGGGGCGGGGAGGGGAATTATCGAAGAAGAGGGGTGATGACAAATTGTGAGGAGGGGATGTAGAGGAGGGCGATTGAAGGAGAGTACGGGAGAGGAATCACGGGATATATGGCAGGGGTATGTAAGGGAGGGGAAGTATGAGTAGTAAGAGATGGGAAATAGGAAAGCGATAGAGAGGAAATTTAGCGAATAGTAGGTGTGATGGGAAAGTGAGAGGAGGGGATGTTGAGGAGGAAGAGTGAAGGAGAGAAGTTTAAGGAAGGGAAATCAGGGGATGTGTGGCAGTGGTGTGTAGAGATAGGATAGCATAGGATAGGATTGAATAGGGGAGGAGAGAGAAAGAGATAGGGGCGAGAGAAAGAGAGAGAGGGGAGAGAATACTCTTGGAAAAGAGCTTATTGGGCGGGTTATTCGACGGATATACGAGCGGGATGGATAAACTTTGAAGCGACTGTCCCCAGGGCTGATGCATAATTCAGGAATCGTCACCGGCGAGGATATTGCCAATTTGGCGTCGATGAAAATACGATCGGATTTGTCAGACGCAGGTTCCAAAGTACGTCCAGTGAATTTAACACCTTAGATCTTCCATGCCAGTTTCCACAATTTTTCCGATCATTAAGGCTCATTAAGATTCTTATTTATTTAAAAAAATTCTAGAAACAAATCACTAATTGGATATTTTGTCGATTATAGTAACAAAAAAATTAGAATGTCAAATAACCTATGTATTAATTATTTCAAGTAGTAAAAAGTTTCCAACTTTTTTTTCGATTTACCGCTTTCAATTTTTTTTAGAATGGAAGAGCATTAAATTTTTAACAAACGTACGAAACGATATTTCTAATTTTTTTTTTAATTATTCATCTATTTAAAAAAATTAGGTTACAAAACAGTTTATTTGTTTATAAATTTTGTTTATAACAATTATATTGTACGATGAAAATTGAGAAAGTTTTTTTGTTAACCTATGAAATATTTTTCAAACTTTAAAAGTCTTTACGAAATCATTGTGAGAACTTTGTGAAATCTTTTGAAAATTTTAAAATATTTCAAAAATTTGTGAAATCATTCCAAATCTTTATAATTTTTTAAAAGCTTTCAAAGTTTTTGAAACTTTTTGAAATCTATGAAACATTTTTTAAACCTTTGTGAAATCGTTAAAATTTGAAAAAAAATCTTCAAATTTTTGTGAAATCTTTTTAAAACCAATTGAGATATTTGACATTTATTGAAATCTTTGTGAAATCATTGTGAAAATATTGTAAAATCTTTTTAAATCTTTCAAAATGTGTAAAATCTTTTGCAATTTTTCAAAGCTTTGCAAAATCTTTTAAATCTTTGTGAAATATTTGAATTAATTGTGAAATTTCTCAGATATTTTTTCAAAAATTTAAAAAAAATTTTGAAATCTTTTAAATCCTTGCCAAATCTTTGAAATCTCTGTGAAAGTTATTAAATCTTTGTGAAAGTTATAAAATCTTTGTGAAATGATTGAAATAACTGTAAAATTTTTTGAAATAATGGAAACCTTTTGAAATCTTGCACATCTTTGCAAAATCTTTTTAATCTTTTGAAATCTTTGAAATATTTGTGAAATTTTTGTGAAAAATTTTCAAAAATCTTTAAAACCTTTTTCATTCTTTCAAATCTTTGAAAAATCTTTCAAATCTTTCGAAATCTTTGAAATTTTTGAAATCTTTCAAATCTTTGCAAAATATTTGAAATCTTTGTGCAATTCTTTATACGTTTGTGAAATCATAAAAATAATTATGAAACATTTGTTAAATCTTTTTAAAAATCTTTGAAATTTTTCAAATCTTTGCAAAATCTTTACAATCTTTTGAAATCTTCGAAGTATTTATTTATTCTTTGAAATATTTGTGAAATTTTTTTAATGTTTGTGAAATTTTGTAATTCTTTCTAAAATATTTCAAATCTTCGTGAAATATTTGAAATAATTTCGAAACATTTGTGAAAGCCTTGTGAAGTCATTAAAATAATTGTGAAATATTTGTGACATCTTTTCAAAAATCTTTGAAACCTTTCGAAATATTTAAAATCTTTGCAAAACCTTTGAAATGATTTGAAATCTTTGAAATATTTGTGAAGTTTTTGAAATCTTTATGAAATGATTGAAAAAAAATTTGAAATATTTGAAAACTTTTAAAAACTTCAAAATCTTTCAAAAAATTTTGTAACATTTTAAAATCTGTTGAAATCTTTGTGAAGTCATTGAAATAATTGCGAAACATTTGTGAAATCTTTTCAAAATTTTTTGAAACTTTGAAATCTGATAAATCTCTGCAAAATCTATAAAATCATTGTAATTCTTTGAAATCTTTGTGAAACTTTTTATATCTTTCTGAGATTATTGAAATAACTGTAAAAAATTTGTTAAATCTTTTCAAAAATCTTTAAAATCTTTTGCAATTTTTCAAATCTTTACAAAATCTTTGAAATCTTTGTGAAATATTTTAAATAATTGTGAAATTTCTGTGAAATCTTTCAAAAAATTTTGAAACCTCTTGAAATCTCTGAAATCTTTTCGAAATCATTGAAATAATTGCGCAAAATTGGTGAAATCTATTCAAAAATCTTTTGGCTTTTGTAAAATCTTTAAAATATTTGTGAAATTTTTTAAAAATCTTTTAAATCTTTGTCAAATCATCAGAAATCTTGAATTCTGGAATTCTGGTTCACACTCATAAATCAAGTGTTCAACCCCTTGATATGATTACAGTAATTCCAAACTTTAAAAAAATGTTATTTTAATAATAATGAATTAACAATTGTATAAGAAATGGTTAATAAATTAGTTTGCGATCATTAGAATCTTTGAAAATTGAATGAAGCTGTCTGGCTGTTTTTCGGAAGACTGTGACCTTGAATTTTTTGCAAAAAATAGGCATACAAATTTTGTAATATGAACGTGACAAAGACATGGAATAAAATATAAACGGTTTCCAGAACGAGAAAAGACGATTTTTCTCGCATGATAAAAATGAATAATCAGCCGCCTTTATCAAATGTCAAAAGTCTTTATCAAGTATTTGAAATCTTCATTATATCTTCATCATATTATAATATTATTATTTCAGACTTTTAAGAAATTTTATCTGATTATTAATGAATTGATAATTGTATAAGAAATTGTTAATAAATTAGTCTGCGAGCTGTAGAATCTTCTTAAATTGAATGAAGCTGTCTGGCTGTTTTTCGGAAGAAGGTGACCTTGAATTTTTTGAAAAACAGGCATACAATTTTTTTAATATGAACGTGACAAAGACATGGCATAAAATATAAACGGTTATCGAAATGAGAAAAGGCGATTTTTCTCGCATGATAAAAATAAATAATCAGCTGCCTTTATCAAATGTTTGAAATCTTCATTATATCTTAAAATCTTTTTGAAATCTTTGTAAAATCGTCTGAAATCTGGAATTCTGGAAATCTGGTCTACATTCTTATAGTAATTCCAGACTTTTAAGAAATTTTATCTGAATATGAATGAATTAATAATTGTATAAGAAATTGTTAATAAATTAGTTTGCGATCAGTAGAATCTTTTGAAATTGTATGAAGCTGTCTGGCTGTTTTTCGGAAGAAGGTGACCTTGAATTTTTTTAAAATAGCCATAAAAATTTTTTTAATATGAACGTGAGAAAGACATGGCATGAAATATAAACGGTTTTCGAAATGAGAAAAGGCGATTTTCCTCGCATGATAAAAATAAATAATCAGACTTTATGAAATATTTGAAATCTTCATTATATTTAAAAAAACCTTTGTAAAATCATCTGAAATCTTGAATTTTGGAAATCTGGTCTACATTCTTATAGTAATTCCAGACTTTTAAGAAATTTTATCTGAATATGAATGAATTAATAATTGTATAAGAAATTGTTAATAAATTAGTTTGCGATCAGTAGAATCTTTTAAAATTGTATGAAGCTGTCTGGCTGTTTTTCGGAAGAAGGTGACCTTGAATTTTTTGAAAAATAGACATAAAAAATTTTTAATACGAACGTGACAAAGACATGGCATAAAATATAAACGGTTATCGAAATGAGAAAAGGCGATTTTCCTCGAATGATAAAAATAAATAATCAGCTGCCTTTGTCAAATGTTTGAAATCTTCAATATATTTAAAAATCTTTTTGAAATCTTTGTAAAATCATCCGAAATCTTGAATTCTGGGATTTTGGTCTACACTCTCATAGTAATTCCAGACTTTTAAGAAATTTTACCTGAATATTAATGAATTAATAATTGTATAAGAAATTGTTAATAAATTAATCTGCGATTTGTCGAATCTTTTTAAATTGAATGAAGCTGACTGGCGTTTATTCGGAAGAAGGTGACCTTGAACTTTTTGAAAAATAGCCATAAAATTTTTTTAATATGAACGTGAGACAGACATGGCATGAAATATAAACGGTTTTCGAATTGAGAAAAGGCGATTTTCCTCGCATGATAAAAATAAATAATCAGCTGCCTTTATCAAATGTCAAAAGTCTTTATCAAGTGTTTGAAATCTTTATTATATCTTCATTATATTATAATATTATTCTGTCAGATTTTTAAGAAATTTTATCTGATTATTAATGAATTAATAAATGTATAAGAAATTTTTAATAAATTAGTCTGCTATCAGTACAATCTTTTAAAATTGAATTAAGCTGTCTGCCTTCTTTTCGGAAGAAGGTGACCTTGAATTTTTTGAAAAATAGCCATACAAATTTTTTGATATGAACGGGACAAAGACATGGAATAAAATATAAATGGTCAAATGTTTGAAATCTTTATTATATCCTAAAATCTTTGTAAAATCATCTGAAATCTTGAATATTAATGAATTAATAATTGTATAAGAAATGTTTAATAAATTAGTGTGCGATCAGTAGCATCTTTTAAAATTGAATTAAGCTGTCTGTCTTTTATTCAGAAGACCTTGAATCAAAAGTTCATTCAGTGACCTTGGATTTTTTGAAAAATAGGCATAAACATTTTTTAATATGAACGTGACAAAGACATGGAATAAAATATAAACGGTTTACGGAATGAGAAAAGAAGATTTTTCTCGTATGATAAAAATAAATAATCAGCTGCCTTTATCAAATGTCAAAAGTCTTTACCAAGTGTTTGAAATCTTCATTATATTTTCATTATATTATAATATTATTATTTCAGAATTTTAAGAAAATTCACCTGAATATTAATGAATTAATAATTGTATAAGAAATTGTTAATAAATTAATCTGCGATCTGTAGAATCTTCTAAAATTGAATGAAGCTGTCTGGGTTTCATTCGGAAGACGGTGACCTTGACTTTTTGGAAAAATAGCTATAAAAATTTTTTAATATGAACGTGACAAAGACATGGCATAAAATATAAACGGTTTTCGAAATGAGAAAAGGTGATTTTCCTCGCATGATAAATATAAATAATCAGTTGCCTTTATCAAATGTTTGAAATCTTCAATATATTTAAAATATTTTTGAAATCTTTGTAAAATCGTCTGAAATCTTGAATTCTGGAAATCTGGTCTACACTCTTATAGTTATTCCAGACTTGTAAGAAATTTAATCTGAATATTAATGAATTAATAATTGTATAAGAAATGTTTAATAAATTAGTGTGCGATCAGTAGCATCTTTTAAAATTGAATTAAGCTGTCTGTCTTTTATTCAGAAGACCTTGAATCAAAAGTTCATTCTCTGGCTTTTATTCGGAAGAAGGTGACCTTGAATTTTTTGAAAAATAGCCATAAAAATTTTTTAATATGAACGTGACAAAGACATGGCATGAAATATAAACGGTTTTCGAATTGAGAAAAGGCGATTTTCCTCGCATGATAAAAATAAATAATCAGCTGCCTTTATTTCTTTGAGTACAGCTGACCAATTCGACACAAATGTTTTTATGGATTATTGATGGTCGAGGCGTTACGTATCCTGATCCCGCATAATAACATAATTACGCTTGTGTTGACAAATTGAATCGATTCGAATTTATTCTTTTCATGAGTCCCTCGCGACCACGACTTTCTTCGGTCCGTTATAAATATTTCATGATCCTCTGCATCACGGCATGTCCGTGAAAAATCGCCAGATCCTCTCCAGTCTCCACCCACTCAGCAATCTGAAATCAGAAGTATGAAATCAGAAATCAGAAATTCCCTCTGCCACTTTTAGCCCGATAATCTTCCATCAATCAGAATCAGGGAAGAGCTTTACGCGCGGTAAAACTCCAAGTGTTAGGTAGAACGGATCAGTATCAAAATTATACGAGAGTTATGAAAAGGGCTGCCTACTTCCGGGGAAAATTTATGACCAAATCCAAAAGACTCGCTTGGAATTGACAAATTTTTAATTCCAACTTATTAAAGTCGCTTGGATTTATAGTTTTACGCCCTTCGCTTTCTTTTTCAGATTTCATTCGGTTTTTTTTTAAATTTTATTTTGTAAGCGATTTAAGTATTAGAGTGGGTTCAAAATTTTGAAGATTTCGCAAAGACTTGAGAAAATATAGAAAGTATCAAAAATAAAGAAAAATAAATTTTTTTTAAAGATTTTATATAATTAACAAAGATTTCACAAATATTTCATAGATTACAAAAAGTTTCAAAAGCTTTCAAAAGATTAAAAAAAAATGAGAAGAATGTCAAATGATTTTACAACATTTTCCAAGATTTCACAAAGATTTGACAAAGATTTCACAAAATTTTCATAGATTTTAAAAAGTTTCGAAAGCTTTCCAAGATTTCTAAAAATTGCAAATATATGAGAAAGGTTTCGAATAATTTTACAATATTTTTTATAGGTTTCACAAGGATTTCAAGGCTTTTACAAAGATTTAAAGATTTCATAAATTTTGAAGATTTCAATGATGTCCCAAAGATTTAAATGATTGCATAAGATCTCAAAAAATTTCAAAGATTTTAAATGAGTGTACAAAGATTTTAGGATGATTTTTTTTTAAAGATTTCAACGATTTTACAAAGATTTCACAAATGTCTCATACATTATAAAAAGTTTCAAAAGCTTACAAAGATTTCAAAAAAACGAGAAGATTTTCAAATGATTTTACAACATTTTTAAAGATTTCAAAAAGATTTAGGGATTTTAATTTTTTAATGATTTTAATGATTTCGCAGAAATTTCACAAAAAGTTTCGAACGCTTTCAAAGATTTCAGAAAATAAAAAAAAAATAGAAAGATTTCGAATGATTTTGCAAATTTTTTTAAAGATTTCAAAGCAAAATCTTTGCAATCTTTGAAATTTTTGTGAAATTTTTTATATCTTTGTGAAATGATTGAAATAACTGTGTAAAATTGGTGAAATAGTTTAAAAAATCTTTGTTAAATATTTGAAATAATTGTTAAATTTCTGCGAAATCTTTCAAAAAATTTTAAAACTTCTTGAGATCTTTCAAATCTTTTCCAAATCTTGGAAATCTTTATGAAAGTTATATAATCTTTGTGAAATGATTGAAATAATTGTGAAATCTTTTGAAATTTTTAAAAAATTTGTAATCTTTTGAAATCTTTCGAATCTTTGCAAAATGTTTGAAACCATTTGAAATCTTTGTCTTTGTTAAATCTTTAAAATCTTTGTAAAATTTTTGAAATGTGTGTGAAATTTTTTAATTCTTTCTAAGATATTTGAAATCTTTGTGAAATATTTGAAATAAATTTTTAACATTTGTGAAATCCTTGTGAAGTCATTAAAATAACCGTGAAATAT
>CAKNYM010047475.1:58741-71971 GCA_932195095.1 Andricus curvator | reverse complement strand
TTTTGCAAATTTGAAATAAACGAGGCTGTCTGGCTTTTTTTCGGAAGGAGGTGACCTTGATTTTTTTGAAAAGTAGCCATACAAGTTTTTTAATATGAACGTGACAAAGACATGGCATGAAATATAAACGGTTTTCGAGGTTTTTTTCGTTAATTCGTAATGCCATAGTAAAATTTTGATGATTTTGAAAATCAAAAGTCAAATTTTGCATTCTAAATGTCCCAGATTGAAGAAATTGAGAATCTAAATCATAAAAATTACAACATTTTTCATCGTAAAAATCAAAACTTGCGTAATTGGTAATTTTGAATTTTCAAATTTAAAAATTCCAATTTTAAAGTGAAAAGTTTTATTTGAAAATTCTTAGATTTTGAAAATATAGAACTGCAATTTATTCAGTTTTCAAAATTTATATTTTAAAATTTTGTAAATTAAAATTTGTTTTTTCGTCAAATCTAAAAAATGTACAATAAAAGATTCTTCAACTTTAACAATTTGCAATTTAAAATTCTTAAATATCAATTAATAATTTTCAACATTTGTATTTTGAAGGTATGTAATTTTGAACATTTTTTTTAATGGTTCAATTTTAAACATATTTACAATTGAAAAGTCTTCAATTTTAACGATTTCTAATTTTAAAATCTTTTCTTTTTGATATTAAAAATTGAAGATTCATTAACTTGAAATGTTTATAATTTAAAATGATATATTTTTGAACAGTTTTTAAATATGTTGTTTAATTTTGAAGATTTACAATGAAAAAATCTTCTTTTTGGGTTGAAAATTCAACTAAAATCTTTCTTTGTTGAAAATTGAATTATTTATTTCAAAATTAAGCTTCTCGGATTAAAAAATCATCTTTTTTGGTATAAATGTCATCTTTTTTAGTTAAAAATGCAACTGTTTGCTTAAAAATTTTTAGAAAACTATTTTTTTGAAAATTAGTCTTTTTTGACTCAATTAAAATGTTTTTTATTTTAATTTAAAATATTTTTTTGATAAAATATCTACTATTAAATTATTTGTTGAGAATTTATCTTTTTTTGTTAAAAATTCATCTCCTTCGTTGAAAATTAGTTGTTTTTTTTCATTGAAAATTAATGTTTTCAACTGAAAATGTAACGATTCCATGTTTGGTTGAAACTGTTTTTTTTTTTTTTTTTTTTTTTCTTGAAAAATTCAACTACCTAGATTGTTGAAATTTTTTAAACAGAACATTAATTTCTCAAGCTAAAAATGTAAATTTTCTATTTTTGAAAATTAACCTTTTTTAGTTAAAATTTTTTTTTTTTTGTAGAAAACTAATCTTCTTGGTTTAAATTTCTACTTTTTTGTCATAAAATTTCAACTATTTGGATGAACTTTTCTTTCTTGACTGAAAAATCTTTATTTGTTAAAATTTCGTCTTTCTGCATAAAAAATTCGACCCCTAGGTTGAAATTTGCACTAATTTGTTAAAAATTATTTTTTTGAGCTGAAGATGCCTCACTTTAGCTATTTGCAATTAATTGTATTTTTCTGTTAAATTTTGAACATTTTTGTAAAAAAACGTACAGGTTTGACCAACAAATTTCAGTTATTTTTTTTTGTAGGAAAAATATTTTTTTTTTGTTGTAAAAATATTTTCCACCAGGGATTTTGTTAACTATTTTGTTGAAAAGTGATCTTTTTGGTCGGAAATATAACTATGTGGTTGAAATTGGAACTACATTGGGAAAAATTGATTTTATTGGTTTATGTTTCAACTATTTTTTTGAAAATTATTTTTTTTAATGAAAAATAATTTTCTGAACTGAAAATTTAACTGTTCCATTTTTTGCTGAAAATTTACCGTTTTGAGTTTTAAATTCATCTATTTGGTTTAACATAAAAAATAATAATAATTTTGTTGAAAATTTGTCTTTTTTGGTACAAAATTATCTTCTTAGTTTGAAAATTCAACTATTTGGTTGAAAAATTCAACTATTTCGTTACAAATTTAATTATTTTGTTAAAAATTCAACTCTTCGGATGAAAATTTAACTATTTCTTTGAAAATTCGTTTCTTTCAAAATAAATTTCAAGTATTACATTTTTCGTTGAAAATTCATCTTCTTTTGAAAATTAGTTTTATTTTCATTCCAGAATTTTCTTTCATCGAATATTTCACTTCGACTAAAAAAAAATTTGTTATTCAACAATAAAGTTTGAAAATTTTATATTTTTTTCTAACTTTTCAGTGATACCATTTCTCTTAGACGAACTTTATTAAAACAGTTATAATGTTATAAACACACTGATAAACAATAGTAATTTTTTCGAAGAAATTTTAGGCCCGTCATATTTAATTTTTTTCCAAAAGTACCAACTTCAACCAAAATTTTGTTTTAAATTACTTTTTTATATTATTTTTAGCTTGAAAAAATACAAATCTAAAAAAAATTTGCCATAATTTTTCGGCCCATGGAAAATTCGACAAAAAATAAGTCGGAAATTAATTAATTAATAGAAAAAATTTTAAACCACAATTTATTCAGAAAATTTTAATTAATACCAAAATCAGAATTTAAACAATTGTTGTTCATTCCAATTTCGATTCCTGGATCTTGTCGATTTTCTATAGTCTATTTTTGTCACTGAAATATTTTCAAATGCCCGAATTTTTTTTTATTTACACAAACAATAATAATTTTTTCCGAAATTAATTAAAAAAAAAAAAAATATATTGAGCGCGGGAGCGATTTTGAATACCAGAATTTTTTTTGATCAACTCAAACGTTTATGTATTAAAGTGAGAAGATAAAAAAGAGTAGTCTTCGGCATCGAGGTTGCTCAGCTCGATAATAAAATGATAAGAGTTTTCGATCCTAGTGCAACTTTTGGCTGCTCTGATTTATGACTTTTTTTCGCGGAGTTCTGGAAAACCCACTCCATTTTCCCGATTCGTATATAAATGTCGGTATTATTACAACGAGGCGCTTTTGATGCCAATTTCATAGCTGGCGCACTCACACAGGGAGAACATTGAACCGTGTTCGATTATTGCCTAACACAGAGACGATCGTCGGGGAATCGAATCATATGATTGGACCGATCTCCGGTAGTAGAGATCGATTTCCTATTTACAACCACCCGCTACCGTTCTCTCTTGCCCTCGACTTCCTGTTCCGTCTGCCGTGACATGTTCCAACCACTTCAATGGATTTCTATTCAGAATTTAGCTAATTGCTTTCAGAAAATTTGAGAAAACTTTGAATTTTTTAGAAAAAAAAGTAACGTTCTAGCATTATTCCCAAAAGAGATCAATATAAACAATTTTAAATTGTTTAAACAAATAGTTTGTTAATTTGCATTCATTATTAGCTCACTCTAACTGAAAAGATGGGCATTTCAGAAAAAACCGCCACTTTATAGCATTATTCTGAAATAAGATAGTCATAAACAATAATAAATTGTTTAAATAAACACTTTGTTAAATTTCTAGAATTATGACCTCACTCTAAGTGAAAAAATGGACATTTCAGAAAAAACCGCCACTTTATAGCATTATTCTGAAAGAAGATCGTCATAAACAATAATAACTTGTTTAAACAAATACTTTATTAATTCACCTTAATTATGGCATCACGTAACAATGAATAAAAAAAAGATATTTAAGAAAAAACGGCCATTTTCTAGCATTATTCTCAGAGAAGATAGTCATAAACAATATTAAATTGTTTAAACAAATACTTCGTTAAATTTATATAATTGTGACATCACGCTAACAATAAATTAAAAGATAGATATTTAAGAAAAAAGGGAAACTTTCTAGCATTATTCTTAGAGAAGATAGACATAAACAATAATGAATTGTTCAAATAAATACTCCATTAACTTTCTACATATAATCAATAACTTACTCTTACTAAAAAGATGGACATTTCAGAAAAAAACTGCCACTTTCTAACATTAATCTTAGAGAAGATAGTCATAAACAATAACAAATTGTTTAAACAAATACTTTGTTAACTGAAAATAATTCTTGTATCGCTTTTACTGAAAAGATGGACATTTCAGAAAAAAAACACCACTGCATAGCATTATTCTGCAAGAAGATAGTCATAAACAATAATAAATTGTTTAAACAAATACTTTATTAATTTAAATTAATTATGGTATCACGCTAACAATAAATAAAAAGATAGATATTCAAGAAAAAACGGTCATTTTCTAGCATTATTCTAAAAGAAGATAGTCATAAACAATAATAAATTGTTTAAATAAACACTTTGTTAAATTTCCAGAATTATGACCTCACTCTAAGTGAAAAATGGACATTTCAGAAAAAACCGCCACTTCATAGCATTATTCTGAAAGAAGATCGTCATAAACAATACTAAATTGTTTAAACAAATACTTCGTTACATTTCTATAATTGTGACATCACGCTAACAATAAATAAAATGATAGATATTTAAAAAAATGGCCACTTTTATAGCAATATTCTTAGAGATGATAGACATAAACAATTATAAATTGTTTGAAAAAATACTTCATTAACTTTCTACATATAATCATTAACTTACACTTACTGAATATATGGACAATTCAGACAAAACAGCTACTTTCTAGCATTGATGTAAATGAATATAGCCATAAACAATAATAAATTATATAAATAAATACTTTGTTAAATTTATAGAATTATGACCTCACTCTATGTGAAAAGATCGATATTTCAGAAAAAACTGCCACTTTCTAACATTACTCTTAGAGAACATAGTCATAAACAATGATAAATTGTTTAAACAAATACTTTGTTAACTTACACTAATTGTTTTCTCGCTTCTACTAAAAAGATGGACATTTCAGAAAAAACCACCACTTTATAGCATTATTCTGAAAGAAGATAGTCGTAAACAATAATAAATTGTTTAAACAAATACTTTATTAATTTACATTAATTATGGTATCACGCTAACAATAAATAAAAAGATAGATATTCAAGAAAAAACGGTCATTTTCTAGCATTATTCTAAAAGAAGATAGTCATAAACAATAATAAATTGTTTAAATAAACACTTTGTTAAATTTCTAGAATTATGACCTCACTCTAAGTGAAAAATGGACATTTCAGAAAAAACCGCCACTTTATAGCATTATTCTGAAAGAAGATCGTCATAAACAATACTAAATTGTTTAAACAAATACTTCGTTAAATTTCTATAATTGTGACATCACGCTAACAATAAATAAAATGATAGATATTTAAAAAAATGGCCACTTTTATAGCAATATTCTTAGAGATGATAGACATAAACAATTATAAATTATTTGAAAAAATACTTCATTAACTTTCTACATATAATCATTAACTTACTCTTACTGAATATATGGACAATTCAGACAAAACAGCTACTTTCTAGTATTGATGTAAATGAATATAGCCATAAACAATAATAAATTATTTAAATAAATACTTTATTAAATTTATAGAATTATGACCTCACTCTATGTGAAAAGATCGAAATTTCAGAAAAAACTGCCACTTTCTAACATTACTCTTAGAGAAGATAGTCATAAACAATGATAAATTGTTTAAATAAATACTTTGTTAACTTACACTAATTGTTTTCTCGCTTTTACTAAAAAGATGGACATTTAAGAAAATACGACCACTTTTTGGCATTATTCAAAAAGAATATCGTCATAAACAATAATACATTGTTTAAATAAATACTTTTTTAACATTCTATAATCACGAAATCACGCTAACGATAAATAAAAAGATAGATATTTAAGAAAAAACGACAACTTTCTAGCATTATTCTTAGAGAAGATAGACATAAACAATAATAAATTGTTTAAATAAATACTTTGTTAAATTTCTAGAATAATGACCTCACTCTATGTGAAAAGATGGACATTTCAGAAAAAACTGACACTTTCTAACGTTACTCTTAGAGAAGATAGTCATAAACAATAATAAATTGTTTAAACAAATACATTGTTAACTTACATTAATTGTTATCTCGCTTTTACTAAAAATATGAACATTTCAGAAAAAAACACCACTTTATAGCATTATTCTCTTAGAAGATAGTCATAAACAATAATAAATTGTTTAAATAAATTCTTTGTTGAATTTCTAGCATTATGACCTCACTCCAAGTGATAAGATGGACATTTCAGAAAAAACCGCCACTTTATAGCATTATTCTGAAAGAAGATAATCATAAACAATAATAAATTGTTTAAACAAATACTTCATTAATTTAAATAAATTATTATCTCGCTCTTACTAAAAAGACGGACATTTTATAAAGAAACCGCCACTTTATAGCATTACTCTGAAAGAAGATCGTAATAAACAATTATAAATTGTTTAAATAAATACTTTGTTAACTTGCTATAATCATACCATCACGCTAAAAATAAATAAAAATATAGATATTTGGGAAAAACGGCCACTTTCAAGCATTATTCTTAGAGAAGATAGACATAAACAATAATAAATTGTTTATACAAATACTTTAATAACTTTCTACATATAATCATTAACCTACTTTTACTAAAAATATGGACAATTCAGAAAAAACAACTGCTTTCTAGCATTGATCTGATTAAATATAGCCATAAACAATAATAAATTGTTTAAACAAATACTTCATTAACTTAAAATTATTATTACATCACTCCAACTCAAAAGCTAAGAAAAAGTTGGAAAATTTTTGGAAAACTGTTAATTTATAGCCTTGAAGAGAAGATAGTTATAAACAATAACAAATTGTTTAAACAAATACTTGCTTAACTCACATTATTTGTTGTCTTGATCTTACTAAAAAGATGGACATTTCAGAAAAAACTGCCACTTTTTAGCATAATTCTGAAAGAAGATCATCATAAACAATACTAAATTGTTTAAACAAATAATTGAATAACTTTTTATAATTATTAACTTACTCTTACTGAGAACGTAGACAATTCATACAAAACGACCAGTTTCTAGCATTATTCTAAAAGAATATAGTCATAAACAATAATAAATTGTTTAAACAAATAGTTTATCAACTTACATTTATTTATTCATTATTTATTTAACTCACTCTAACTAAAAAGATGGACATTTCAGAAAAAACTGCTACTTTATAGCATTATTCAAAAGAATATAGTGATAAACAATAATGAATTGTTTAAACAAATACTTTATTATACCATTAAACCATTTCCCTTTCAGGGTGGGCGTGACACTACCCGATTCGGGTAGTTTTTCTAGGTTTTTCTTGTAGTTATAAATAACTACAAGTGTGGGCTCACCACACCCACGATATGTGCCAACAGCACTCATGTCAGTATTCTTGAATGGTTTATTTTTTTATTCTTGAATTAATTTACATTAATCATGGCGTCACGCTAAAAATAAATAAGAAGATAAATTTTTAAGAAAAAACGGCAATTTTCTAGCATTATTCTTAGAGAGGATAGACATAAACAATAATAAATTGTTTAAATAAATACTTTGTTGAATGTCTAGAATTATGACCTCACTCTAATTGAAAAATGGACATTTCAGAAAAAACCGTCACTTTATAGCATTATTCTGAAAGAAGATAGTCATAAACAATAATAAATTGTTTAAACAAATAATTTATAATTTACATTAATTATGGCATCACGCTGGAAATAAATAAAAAGATAGATATTTAAGAAAAAACGGCAACTTTCTAGCATTATTCTAAAAGAAGATAGTCATAAACAATAATAAATTGTTTAAACAAATACTTCATTAATTGACATTAATTATTATCTCGCTCTTAATAAAAAGATGGACATTTCGAAAAAACCCACTTTTTAGCATTACTCTAAATGAATATAGCCATAAACAATAATAAATTGTTTAAACAAATACTTTATTAACTTACAATTATTATTACCTCACTCTAACTGGAAAAGCTAAGAAAAAGTTGGAAAGTTTTCGGAAAACTGTTCATTTATAGCCTTAAAGAGAAGATAGTTATAAAGAATAACAAATTGTTTAAATATATACTTTGTTAATCTCGATTAATTATTACCTTGTTATAAGTTAAAAATTGACAACTTTGTGCGTTAATTTAAGAGAAGTTAGTTATAAACAATAATGAATTATTTAAACAAATACTTTGTTAAAATGGATTACTTATTACCTCACTCTCAGTACAAAGTTGATAAAAAGTTGGAAATTTCATTTTAAAAACCGCAACTTTCTAGCATTATTCTAATAAAATATTGTTATTAATAATAATTTATTATTTAAACAATTAGGTTTATTAACTCAAATTAATTATTGCCTCGCTCTTATTAGAAAGTTAACAAAAATTTGGACTTTTTAGAAAAAACCGTCTTTTTCTAGCGTTATTCTAACAGAAGATTGTTATATGTAATAATAAATTGTTTATGCAAATATTTTATCATACTGCTTTATTTATTATCTCACTCTAACTGAAATCTTGACACAAGTTGGAAATTTTAGAAAAAAACTGCAACTTTCTAGCATTATTCTGAGAAAATATTGCTATAAGAAACATAAGATTGTTTAAACAATTATTGTTGTTATTTTACAATCATTCATATCACATCCTAACTGTAAATTTGACCAAAAGTGGGAAATTTCAGAAAAAACCGCAACTTTCTAGCATTATACTAAGAAAAGATTATTATATGAAATAATCAATTGTTTAAACAAATAATTTATTAAATTTCTTCAATTATCACCTCACTCCACGTGAAATGTTGACCGAAGTTCGAAATTAAAAAAAAACCTCAACTTTCTAGCATTACTCTAAGAGAAGATACTTAAAAACAATAACAAATTATTTAAACAAATACTTTGTTAACTTTTATTAATCATTAACTCAATGTAATTGAAAAGTTGACAGAAAGTTGGAAATTTCACAAAAAACCGTAACTTTCTCGCACTATTCTGAGAAAATATTTTTATTAGTAATAATAAATTGTTTAAACAATTTTTTTTGTTATTTGGTTTAATTTCAACCTCACTCTAACTGCAAAGTTGAAAAAAAGTTGGAAATTTCAGAAAACACCAAATTGGTCTAACATTATTTTAAGAGAATATTGTTATAAATAATAAAAAATTGTTTAAACAATAGTTTCTGTTAACTTTCAATAATTATTTCCTTTCTCTAACTGAAAAAATTAAAAAACTTTATAAATTTAAAAAAGCGCGAGTTTCTACCTCTATTCTAAAATATGTATATTTATGTATATTCTAAAATATAATTGCTAAAAACAACAACAAATTAATTAAACAATGTTTTTAAACATATGATCATTAGTAAAAAGTAATATTTTATTTATTAGAAATAATTTTTGCTAAAATACAGTGCACAGAAATAAGAATTTGTAACAAAAACAAGCAAAACCAAATTTTTCATTTATGAAAGTTTTTGGGATCCTTTAAGACATGCTTATGGAGATGAAATTCAAAAAGTAATTTTTGATTTGTATTCTGTGTCTAATTTTCAAGAGAAATGTAAAATAAATAGACAACTCGATAGCCTAATTTTGATAATTCGGTCCAAAATATTCAAAAACGTCTTTTTTCCGTACGAGAAGTACGTGTGGGTGTGTGTGTGTGGATGTGTGACGGACACGGAGCGACCCTATCAGGACTGCCTTCTGCGTTTTCCCCGCAACCACCTTAATATTTATATTTTTAATACAGAAATCAATAAGTACGAAAATAAAAGTAGAAATAATTTAAATTTGTCATTCTTTTTTTTATTCTTGATAAATTTTAAGTCAAAAGACGAATTTTTCACAAAAAACTTGAATTTTAATACCGAAAATGTAAATATTCAATAAACAAAAAAAAATAATTTTTGACGAAAAATGTAATATTTGAAAATATAAATTTTCAACAAAAAAGTGGATTGTCAACAAAAAGTTGAAAATTTCAGAAAAAAGGGATTTTTTAGCATTACCCTAAGAAAATATAGTTATAAGCAACAATAAATTGTTTAAACAAATATTTTCAGAAATTTCAATTTCATATTTTCAGAAAATATCAGAGAAAATCGCAACTACCTGGCATTGCTCTAAGAGAATATTGTTACAAATAATAATAAATTGTTCAAACAAATATTTTTCTCAAAATTAATTTAAAAAAAAATTGCTATAAAAATATTTTTCTTAACGTTAATTATTTTCTTGCTCTAACCGAAAAGTTAAACAAAGTTAAAAATTCACGAAAAATCTCGATTTTCTACCTCTATTCTGAGAAAAAATTGCTTATAAAAATAATAAATTGTTTACAAAGTTTTTTGAAAAATTTAATCATCAGAAAAAAGTCAAATTTCTACCAAAAAAGTTTAATTTTTAAACTAGAAGGACGAGTTTTCGATGAAAAAAAATTTTTTGAGTCAAGAAAAAAAAATCAACCAAATTGTTGAATTTTTAAACTAAAAATATAAATTTTCGAGAAAAAAAATTAATTTTCAAACAAAAAGTTGAATTCTCAACCAAATCTTCGAATCTTCTACCCAAACATTAGAAATTTCAAGCCTAAAAGACGAATTTTTTACAAAAAACTTGAATTTTGAACCTGAAAATATGAATTTTCAACAAAAAAGTGGATTTTCAAGAAAAAGTTGAAAATTTCAGAAAAAATTGCGATTTTCTAGCAGTACTCTAAGAAAAAAATAGTTATAAGCAATGATGAATTATTTAAACAAATATTTTCTTACCTTGCAATTATTATTACCTGACTAACTAAAAGGTTGGAAATTAAAAAAAAAATCGTAACTCTCTGGAATTATTGTTTATTTTTATTTTATTATTTATTATTACATTAGATATATATATATATATATATATATATATATATATATATTATTATATTATTATTATTATATATTTATTTTATTATTATTTTTTTTTTATTTGTTTATTTATTTTGTTTGGAATAAATTGTTTATACTAATATTTTTTTCAGAGTTAATCAGTTATTTTCTCGCTCTAACTAAAAGTTTAAAAAAAAATTCAATTCAGGAAAAACCTCAACTTTCTACCTGTATTTTCAAAAAAAAAAATGCTGTAAAAAATATTTTCTTGAACGTCAATTATTTATTTTCTCGCTCCCTCTGAAAACTTAAAAAAAGGTAGAGACAAAAAACCTTCTCAAAAATCGAATTTCTAATTTAAAACAAAAATGAGAAAATTCTTTCCAGACAACCTAGTGCTGAACTGATTTCTAGAAAGTTTTATTGGAAAATATGATTAGGTTCGAAGAAAATGTAGGAAGAAATTTTTTTTCTATGTGAGTTAATGTTTTTTCAACTTTGAAAGGTAAAAAAATCAAATTTTTTATGTAAAAATAAGTGAATGTGTGTTAGATTTGTTTGATTGTTTGAGCCAATCATCTCATTTTAATTAATTTTTTTCTTCTGAAAAAAAAAATTCTCCTTTTGCTCCGCTGGGAATCGAACCACAGAACTTCCGATTGCCGGTCGGGTTCTTTTCCCGTTAAGCTACTAGAGAGAACGAGAGAAGAAACTGTATTTCAGAAAATATACGCGATATTATGCTAGATGTTACAAATCAAATTTTTAAATGAATCTATATTATCATTAGAGAATAACAGAAATAATTTAACGTCTTTTCAGATTAGATGGAGCTACGAATTAAAAATTATTTTAATTAATTTTTTCAGAAGTTCTGTCATTCGAATCCCAGCAAAGCGAAAGCAGATCTTTTTTCAGAAAAAAAAAATTAATTAAAATAATTTTCAATTCGTAGCTCCATCTAGTCTGAAAAGACGTTAAAAATTTCTGTTTTATTCTCTAATGATAATACAGATTCCTTCAATCATCTCATTTTCGAAAGTTCCTGGGATAGGCGCTTACCCTTCATTTTTAAAAAATAGAATAAATTTTTAAATAAAATCAGAATTTACATTTTTTATTCCAGATGGTACATTACAGAATTTTCTAAATAGAAATAACTATCCCAACCTGCTCTATTTTCTATTGATGGCTCATTTCCATTAAAAATAAAAACCAGTTACGTAAAATCAATTTTTTTTTTAAATATCCCAATTGTTAAAAAAATGATTTCTAATTTCTCCTCTTATTCAATTTTTTTCTTATTACTTACGCTTTTTATTTTTATTACATTTATTTTCTGTTGCTTCCCCTGGTTGACAATAAAATGTCTTTTGAATGCAGGTATTTTTCACTTTGGGAGGACAAGGTGGTGGAGCTTTTTTCTCTTTTTGTAGGGTCTTGACATCTTCAATACAAGGACACAAATTAGGTGGCAGCTTCGGAGGAGGTGGACATGGACACAAAATTTGAGGCTGACTTGGCGATTTTGGTAACGGAGGTGGAGGTGGACATTTTTCTACAGGTTCACTGTTGCAAACTTCCTTCGGTACGAAATTACAAGGACAGGGTTGAGGTTTTGGATTTTTTTCGGGTGGACAGGTTGGAGATGGATAATCGTGTTTTTCAGAACTTCTGAAAGTCGTTTTGGTCGGTATGATTTTTTTCTTTGGTAGACAATCTGTTGGACAGGTATTTTTCGAAAGTAATTTTTTTGCTTTAGCCTTTAGTATTTCGACTTCCTTTTCCTTATCTGGACACTTTGGCTTTTCTTCTTTACATAATGATTGTGCTTTTTTTAAGCAGGGGCTTTCGGGACATTTGTCTTTGAATTTTTCAGCTTTTGTGTCACAAATTTCTGTGACTGTTTTGCATTTCGACGGTGGAGGAGATTCAGATTTTGAGTACTGGAGGATGGTCGTGGTTGAGAAAGATCTTGTGCCCTGTAAAAAGTTAATATTTGAAAAATTGTGGAATATAGTAGATTGAAAATGCTAAAATCGAAAATTCTAGAAATTATGAAATTGCCGAAATATAAAAATTCCGAGTTGAAAAATTCTCGAATAATAAAATTTTTGAACATCTTATAATATTCGCGAATTTGAAAATTCCAGAATGAAAAAATTTCTGACAGAAAATTGGGATTATGTCTGCGTGCGTGAAGAGCTGGAAAAAGGGCAACAGGGGTAAGATAATATTTGGGATTAGGCCTGCGTGTGTGGAGAGCTGGAAATGGAACACCAGGACGAAGAGGATACTTGGGATTATACCTGCGTGTGTGGAGAGCTGGAAATGGGGCACTCGGACGAAGAGGACACTTGGGAATATGTCTGCGTCAGTGGAGAGCTGGAAAAGGACACCTGGGAGAAGAGGACACCTGGGATTATCT
>CAKNYM010047475.1:31199-58731 GCA_932195095.1 Andricus curvator | reverse complement strand
AATGTATGGAAAGCTGGAAGTGGGGCACTAGGCCGAAGAAGACACTTTGGATTACCTCTACGTGTGTGGAGAGCTGGAAAAAGGGCATCGGGGCAAAGATAATACATGGGATTATGCCTGCGTGTGTGAAGAGCTGGAAATGGGACACTAGGACGAAGAGGACACTTGAGATTATACCTGCATGTGTGGAGAGCTGGAAAAAGGGCATCAAGGCGAATAATTATAATACTTGGGATTATGCCTGCATGTGTGGAGTACTCGAAATGGGGCACTAGCATAAGGAAGACACTGGGAATATGCCAGCGTGAGTGGAGAGCTGGAAAAGGACACTTGGGAGAAAAGGACACTTAGGGTTATCTCTACGTGTGTGAAGAGCTGGAAAAAGGGCATTAGGACGAATATAATACTTGGGATTATGCCTGCGTCTGTGGAGAGCTGGAAACGGAGCACTAGAATTAATAGGACACCTGGCATTATGTCTGTGTGTGTGTGGAGAGCTGAAAAAGGGTCACCAATACAAGACGAACACTTGGGATTATTTCTGAACTTTCAGTATTACTACAGTGCCGCGGAGAGAAGAACACTTGGGATTAACTCTGAACATGTGGAGAGATGAAAAAGGGGCATCCGGGCAAATATGACACTTGGGGTTATGTCTGCATGTGTGGAGAGCTAGAAAAGGGGAACCCGGGTGAGGATGAAACTTGAGATTATGTATGCGTGTGTGGTGAGCTGAAAAGGGGGCATTAGGTCAAGGACGCTTGATATAAGGTCTACGTGTTTAGAGAGCTGGAAAAGGAGCACCAATGCGAGAATGACACTTGGGATTATGTCTGAATTTTCAGGGATCTTGCAGTGCCGGGAATTTTATATTTCGGGATTCTTCACTCACCCCAAAAATTTGTCGGTTGACATCCGAAAAAAGTAAAAAAAAAATTAAAATCGGACGATATCTTCTGTTTCGTATTTTGTCTGTCGATTATGACTGTACTTTTGTGGAGAGCTGAAAAAGGGGCTCCACGGAGAGGAGAACACTTGGGCTGAACACTTGGGAATACTGAGTGTGTGGAGGGCTGAAAAAGGGGCATCAGGAAAAATATGACACTTGGGGTTATGTCTGCATGTGTGGAGAGCTGGAAAAGGGGAACTCGGGCGAGGATGACACTTGGGATTATGTATTCGCCTGTGGAGAGCTGAAAAGAGGGCATTAGAACAAGGACACTTGATATTATGCCTCCTTGTGTAGAGAACTGGAAAAGGGGCACTGCGACGAGAAGAACTCTTGGGATTATGGCTGTGTGTGTAGAGATAGAGCTGAGAAAGGGGCACCAGATTTGGTTTAGGGAGAGGGATTAGGGAGAGGGAGAATTCACTTGAACTAAAAAAAAACTTTAAAATAAATAAATTTGGACCACCCTATTCTATATATAATGTTTACGAACCAGATAGTTCAGTGGAATACGTTGTTGATGTGCTGGAACCTTTGGAAGCTTCAAAAATGCAGGTGACATTCCAAAAGAAATTTTGAGACGCCCAGGTGGCTTTTCTGGTTGAGTTCGTATTTTTGGTCTCGAAGAAGAGCAGGAATCTTGGAAGATTGTTGATTCATTCTTCAATGAAATACTTTTTTCAATAGGATCCAAAACTTGGTCAGGATGTGGTTTAATTCCTAAACATCTGATCCTATCTTCAAAGAACCAGCGTCCAATATTTTCATTAACCAAGGCAACATTTTGAATGACCCACAAAAAGCATCGTCTAAATTTCAGATCAGCCTGGAGTAAAAATAATTTGAGTAAAGATTTTTTTCCGACCTCCACGAACCCTCTGACTCTACCTAGCAATTCCTGTCGGTGCAGGGTCTCTTTGGAGGACATTTAACACAGAAAGGTTTTTTCTCAGGTTTTTTCTTTTTTGGATATCCTGGACATCGAGCTGGCTTGCAAGGGCCCTCAGGTGCTGAACATGGACTCTTGGTTGGCCTATCAGGAGAACAGTCTCCACAATCAGTATCTCCTAGCCACAATTTTGGATGTTCTGCCTGAATTCAGAGACTTGGTCAAATTTGACTGCTAATGGAAAATTTGCACCACCTCCCGCTACCACCTCTCTTACTGACTCTTTAGTCTCGACATTTTAAAATAAGAAGTTTAAAGACAAAAATGTAAGTGGGAAATAGTCTCTCTTGGCCACTGGAAGGTCATCCATTTTCTTTTATTTTCTGAGCATTAAAATGAAGTTTCTTTTCCGTTTTTGCTTCACTAGAGCTAGTCAGCAAACTAATAAAGAGAATTGAGTAGAGATCCAGGGTTGGATTTTGTTCTGATGATCTCCAGATTTGAGATTTTTGAAAGATTCCTTGACTTCTTTTGACTTTAGCAGATTATTGAAGAGAGCCAGGTAGAGATTCAGGGTTGGATTTTGTTTCTAAATTGTAGAGAGATTTTGGACCTTGGATAGATTTCATAACTGATGATCTCCAGATATTTAACTTTTGAAAAGTTTCTTTGACTTCTTTGGACTTCATCAAATTATTGAAGAGAGTTAGGTGGACATCAAGGGTAGAATTTGGTTTCTTAATTGTCAAGAGATTCTGAACCTTGGAAGGTTTCTGGTACTGATGATCTCTTTATCGACTTCTTTGGAGTTCATGAATTAATTAAAGAGAGCTGGGTAGAGATCCAGGGTTCGATTTTGTTTCTAAATTGTTGAGAGATTTTGGACCTTGGATAGATTTTGGAAGATAGTTTTCTTGTCAACTTCTTTGGACTTCATCATATTACTGAAGAGAGTTGGGTGGACATCAAGGGTAGAATTTGGTTTCTGAATTGTCAAGAGATTCTGGGCTTCGGACAGTTCTTGGTACTGATGGTCTCAGTTTTCTTGTCGACTTCTTTGGTCTTCAGCAAATTATTTAGGAGAGTTGGGTAGAGATCCAGGGTTGGATATTGTTTCTGAATTGTAGAGATATTCTGGACCTTGGACAGTTTTTGGGATTGATGATCTTAGTTTCTTTGTCGACTTCTTTCGAATTCAGCAATTTATTGAAGAGAGCTGGGTAGAGATCCAGGCTTCGATTTTGTTTCTAAATTGTGGAGAGATTTTGAACCTTGGGTAGATTTCAAAACTGATGTTCTCTAGATTTTTAGCTTTTCAGAAGTTTCCTTGACGACTGCTTTGGACTTCATTAAATTATTGAAGAGAGTTGGGTCTACATCCAAGGTAGAATTTGTTTTCTGAATTTTCGAGAGATTCTGGACCTTGGATAGTTTTTGGTACTGATCTTAGTTTTCTTGTCGACTTCTTTGGACTTCAGCAAATTACTGAAGGGAGTTGGGTAGGGATCCAGGGTTGAATTTTGCTTCTGAGTTATAGAGAGATTCTGAACCACCAACAGTTTTCGGTACTGATGATCTTAGTTTTCTTTTCGACTTCTTTGGACTTCATCAAATTATTGAAGAGAGTTGGGTAGACATCCAAGGTAGAATTTGGTTTTTGTTTCTGAATTGTCGAGAGATTCTGAACTTTGGACAGTTTATGGGACTGATGATCCCAGTTTCCTTGACGACTGCTTTGGACTTCATCAAATAATTAAAGATAGTTGAGTGGACATCAAGGGTTGAATTTGGTTTGCGAATTGTGAAGAGATTTTGAACCTTAGTTACATTTCAGAACTGATGATCTCTAGATTTTTAGCTTTTCAGAAGTTTCCTTGACGACTGCTTTGGACTTCATCAAATTATTGAAGATAGTTGAGTGGACATCAAGGGTTGAATTTGGTTTCCGAATTGTCGAGAGATTCTTAAACTTGAACAGTTTCTGTTACTGATGATCTCAGTTTTCTTTTCGCCTTCTCTGGACTTCAGCAATTCATTAAAGATAGTTGGGTGGACATCAAGGGTTGAATTTGGTTTCCGAATTGTCGAGAGATTCTGAACTTTTTACAGTTTTTGGTACTGATGATCTCAGTTTTCTTGCCAACTTCTTTGGACTTCATCAAATTATTGAAGATAGTTGGGTGGACATCAAGGGTTGAATTTGGTTTCCGAATTGTCAAGAGATTCTGAACCTTGGACAGTTTTTGGTACTGATGATCTCAGTTTTCTTATCGACTTCTTTGGACTTCAGCAAATTATTGAAGATAGTTGGGTGGACATCCAAGATTGAATTTCGCTTCTGAATTGTAGAGAGATTCTGACTTCCAACAGTTTTTCTTACTGATGATCTCAGTTTCCTTTTTGACTTCTTTGGACTTCAGCAAATCATTAAAAAGAGTTGGGTTGGATTTTGTTTCTGAATCGTGAATATATTCTGGACCTTGGACAGTCTTTGGAACTGATGACTTCAGTTTCTTCTTTGATTTATTTAGACTGCAGCAAACTATTAGAGAAAGTTGAGTAGAGATCCAAGGTTGGATTTTGTTTCTGAATCTCGAACAGATTCTGAACCTTCGACAGTTCTTCAACTGATGATCTCCAGATTGAAAAAATTTAGATAGTGGGAACTAGTCTCTGTTGGCCGCTTGAAGGTTTTTCATTTTCTCTCCTTTTCTGAGTTTTCGAATCAAGCATCTTTTCTACTTTTGCTTCACTACCTTTGGTTTCGAAAATTCGTTTCTTATAGTCCATCACCTTGTCTACAAGAGTTTTGAGCTTCTCAAAAGTTTCCTTCTCAACTTCTTTTGACTTGAGCAAATTATTGACACGAGTTGGATTTGGTTCCCGAATCCTGGGCAGATTCTGGACCTTGGGCAGATTCTGGACCTTGGAGAGATATTGGGACTGTTCTCCAGATTGAAGAAAAATTGGAACCTTCTTCTCTGAATCTTCTTCTTCATGTCTGGCAGGTGTCCCCTGATAGCTCGGAGCATCTTCTCGTCCAATATCAGCTTCATAATCATCACCTTGGGGGAAGTAGTCATCATGGATGTGTCGGTCTCCGGGATCACTTCCGGTAACTTGGATCAAATTCTTGGAGGCAGAGACCTTGGAGAAGAGGCAATGCTTTGAGGATCTGCTTTAATGGGCCAGAAGTCTCTTCGAGAAGCTACTAAGGGCCCCTGCTGCCGTAGCCTTCCCCAGACTTCGGCGAATTTTTTTTTCGGTTTTACGGCAATCAGGATTTTGATTTTGGTTTGTTCAAATAATTTCAGCATTTTAGGTTCTTTTAAACACTTTTTTAGGCTAAGAGGCTAGAGACTAGAGCGAGCGAGAAAGAGGCAGAAGGGAGGTGGAGCCACGGCATCAGGTCTTACAAGTTCGTTACTCAAAGTTCTTCAAGACTTCAAGGTTTCGATAGAAATCCTAAATTTAAACTAACTAAACACTCTAAATTTGAATCAGTCAAATTTTGACTGATTAAATCAATTGACCGTGCTTTGACTGAAATGTCAATGATTTCTTCAGTCTGTGGACACTACTGACTAGATAATTTAAAATTATTGATTTAATTATGGAAAGTTACTGGTTTTATCATTAAAAATAACTGATCCAATCACTGAAAGTTACTGGTTGTATAATTTGAAATGACTGATTTAATTAGAGAAAATAAAAGATTGGGTAATTCAAAATTACTGATTTAATTAGTAAAAGTTAATAATTAGAAGACTAAAAGCAACTGATTTCATGAATGAAAGTTACATTTTAGACCATTCGCAATGACTGATTCAACCCGTGAACGCTACTTATTTGATTATTAAAACTGAACGATTATTCAGTGAAAATTACAGATTAGATCATACAAAATGACTGATATAATTAGTGAAAGTTACTGATTATGTCATTCAAAATTACTCATTCAATCAATAAAAGTCACTGGTTAAATCATCTAAAATTACTGATTCAATTAATTAAAGTTACTAATTAGACTGTTCAAAATAAATTATTTAACCAATGAAGTTACAGTTTATATCATTAAAATTAAATGATTCAGCCAGTGGGCATTAGGCATTAAATTATTTATATTGTATAATTCATAAGTGACAATTACAGATCAGATCATTAAACTGTGAAAGTTACTGATTTGTCCATTCAAAATAACTCATTTAATAAAGAAAAGTTACAAATTAAATTATTCAAATTGAACGATTCATCAGTGAGAAATACTGACTACAGTACAAAAAATGACTAATTTCATCAGTAAAAATAACAGATTTGAGAATTTAAAAATGATTTTTCGGTCAGTGGTTAATAATTAGATCATTCACAATGATTCATTCAGTCTGTGGACGTTGCTGGTAGATAATTCAAAAAGATTGATTTAGTTATTTAAAGTAACTGGTAAGATCATTAAGAATAACTGATTTATTCACTGAAAGTTACTGTTCAGATTTTGTTTAAATCACTGATTTAATTAGTGAAAGTTACTGAATAGGTCACTCAAAATTGCTCATTTATTCAATGAAACTGCACGTAAAATTATCCGAAATTATTGATTTAATTATTGAATTTTACTAATTAGACTGTTCAAATGACTGATTCAACCAATAAAAGTTACTGTTTATATCATTCAAAATCAATGATTCGGCCAGTGGACGTTACGCATGAGATTATTTATATTGAATGATTCATCAGTGAAATTTACAGATTAGATCATTGAACTGTGACAGTTACTGATTTGTCCATTCAAAATAACTCATTTAATCAAGAAACGTTACAATTTAAATTATTCAAATTGAATGATTCATCAGTGAGAATTATTGACCTGAGTACAAAAAGTGACTGAACTTATCAGCGGAAATAATAGATTTGAGAATTTAAAATGAAATTTTTGCTCAGTGAACTTTAATAATTAGATCATTCGTAATGATTCATTTAGTCTGAGGACACTACTGATTAGATAAATTAAATTTATTGGCCTAATTATTAGAATTTACTGGTTAGATTATTAAAAATAACTGATCCAATCACTGAAAGTCACTGGTTAGATCATTTGAAATTACTGATTTAATTGCAGAAAGTATCTGGTTAGATAATTTAAAATGACTGATTTAATTAGTGAAAGTTACCGATTTGATCATTTGAATTAACTGATTCATTAGTGGAAATGACCGACTAAGTCATTCAAAACTTCTGATTAGGCTAGTATAAGTTACTGATTAGACCATTCAAAATGGATGATTTAATAAATGAAAGTTACACTTTAGATAATTTAAAATGACTGTTTTGCCCAGTAAAAGTAACTGACTAGATCATTCAAATTTACTGATCAATTCGTGAAAAATACAGATTACTCAATATAAAATGAGTGACTGAAAAATCAGTCATTTGTGCTTGAAATTACTGCTCTTCAGTAAATGGAAGTTTAGGACTGGATCAATCAAAACAAGGAATTTATATAATGAAAGCTACTGATTAGACCATTCAAAATAAATTATTTAGTCAGTGAAAATTACAATTTGAATCATTCAAAATTACAGATTTAATTTGTGAAAGCGACTGGTTAGATAATTCAAAATGATTGCTTCAGTCAGCGAATGTTATTGATTACATAATTTGAACTGACTGGTTCATCAGTCAAAATTACAGATTAAATTATTTGAAATGACTGGTTTCATCAGCAAAAATAGCAGATAACAGCATTTAAATTCACTGCTTTCAGCAATGATTAAAGTTGACTGAATTGAAAAGTCGCTTCTCAATGATTTTTCAGTCGTCAAAGTTAAATTATTTGGATTATTCAAAATTGACTGAATTAATCAATTAGGCACGCTTTGACTAAAAAACCCTCATTTTCACTGACAAAAAAGTCGTTTTAACAGATGAATAAGTCAATATTGAAGATTGAATCAAACATTCACTTGAAATGACTGATTTGCCTGCTGGAATAGAACAGTAAAATTATTTTTAAATACAAATTCCTTATGAAATTCCTACACATTACTGTTACTGGTTAAACCATTCAAAACTACTGATTTTATCAGTAAAAATAACATATTCAATCACTTAAATTGACTGATTTGGTCAGTGGGCGTTACTGATAAGATAATTTAAGTTGACTTATTCATCAGTGAAAATTACAGATTACTTCATTTGAAATTACTGCTTTTTATCAGTTAAAATAACAGATTGGATAATTTGAAATGACTGCTTTCATCAGTGACTCAAATTGATTTATTTAAAGAGTCACTTTTGAGTGATTTGTCAGTCACCGAATCTGCATTATTTAAATCAGTCAAAATTGACTGTGAATCAGTCAAATTTGACTGATTTTGATTCACGAATTTTCAAAAATACGCTTCTATATTTGCGTTAAAATTATTATTTAATTATTCCTAAATACCGATTCTGTTAATTTTCAAAATAATTGAGAATTTAATTAAAATTCAATCGTCTTACTTGGTTGCCTGTAGGGTTGGTCTGGCGACTGACGAACATATTTCCTTGTGTTTTCTCCGACTGTAAGGAGATAAAAATAATCAATTGTTTTTGATTTTCGTAAAGACGTCTGAAAAATTTTTTTTTAACTTCATGTGAAATAATAAAAAATTGTAATTAACAAATTTTTAAAACAGTTGAATGACGATTTAAATTTAAAATTATTTTTTTTAATCAAAATTGATTTTATTTCAAAATGTGTGAGAAAAATTTTCAATTTATTAATGTAAAATTTATTATTACATTTTCAGTTGAAATAATTAATGTTCGACAAAGAAAGAGGGACTTTTCAACAAAATATTTATTTTTTGAAAGTAATTTATGATTAAATTTTAATTATTAATTAATAAATAATTCATTTTTTTAATTACATAATTTAAATATGTAATTTATGTGTAAATATATAGTTACATATGTGTAAAATATTTAATTTTAAATTTCAATTGAAAGAAACTGTTAAATTAAACCAAAAAATACGAATTCTCAACAAAACAGTTGAATTTTCAACCCAGAAAGATTTTTCAATCAAAAATATTTAAAAAATCTCATCGATAATATGTTTTTTTTTAAATCAAAAAGGCGAATTTTTGAAAAATGAGTTAAATTTACACCCGAAAAATATGCATTTTCTACCAAAATAATTTAATTTTCGACTAAAAAGGACGAGTTTTCTACAAAATAAGTGAATTTTTAACGGAAAAAGATTAATTTGCTAGCAGAAATAAAATATATACTTTTTTAGTAAAGAAATTTAATTTTTAACAAAAAAACAAGAATTTTCAACAAAATTTGTTAAATTAAAATCTTCAACAAAAAATAGAATAATTTAATTTTAAGTTAGAGAAATAAGTTCTAAAACAAATGAGTTTTCAATGAAATAGTTAAATTTTCAACTTAAAAGATGTCCATAAAAAAAATGTCAACAATAAGTTTAGTTAAATTTTTAGTTACGAAAATTAATTTTCAATGAAGAACTCATTTTTAACCAAAGAAATGAATTTTCAAAAAAAAAATAATTTTTAACAGAATACACAAATTTTTAAACAAATATTTTAATTTGTAATGGAATTTGCAAACTGATAGTTCAATTTTAAGTTAGAGAATTAAGATTTTAACCAAATGAATTTTTAATGAAATAGTTCAATTTTCAACCATAAATATATGTCTATAAAAAAAAATGTCGACAGAAAATTTAGTTAAATTTTCAGTTGAAAAAATTAATTTTCAATAGAAAACTAATTTTCAACCAAAAAGATTGAATGAGTATGAAAAAAGTTCGGCGAAAGATGAAATAGTTCAATTTTTAATTTAAAAAATTAATTTTCAATAAAAAAAAATATTTTTCAATGAAAGGAATGAAATTTCAACAACAAAAATTAATTTTCTACAAAAATGAATAATTTTTAACAGAATAGAGGAATTTTCAACTAAAAAGAGTAAATTTTTAACAAAAAATTAAATAGTTTAATTTTCAGTTGAAAATTCAACAATTTGTTCCAAAATTCCTGTATTTTATTAAAAATTAATCTGTTGAGGTATAAAATTAATCTATTTGGTTCAAAATTAGATTTTTTTGAAAATTAATTTTTTAACTTAATTTTTCACTATTATCATGTTTGTTTGAACATCAATCTTCTTCAGTTTAAAATTTAACTATTTATTTGAAAATTCATGTATTTTGTTAAAAATTATTATCTTTTTTTAGAAAATTAGTTGTTTTTTTAAATTGAAAATTAATTTTTCTTTGGTTGAAAATTAGCTTTTTTATCGAAAATTTATTCTTTTAACTAAATATTTAACAAAATTTTTTTTTATAGAAATTTAATCTTTTTGGTTGAAAATTCATCTGTTACAAATTATTCTTTTTGATAGAAAATTAATCTTTTTAGTTGAAATTTTATTTTTTGGTTAAAATTTTTTTTTTATATTGAAAATAGATTGTTTTAACTGAAAATTAAACTATTCTATTTTTTTGTGGAAAATTAATATTTTCTAGTTCAAAAATTGTATTTTTTTGGTAAGAATATAACCTTTTGGGTTGAAAATTTTATTACAAATTAAAAAATTTGGTTGAAAATTCATGTATTTTATTAAAAATTAATCTTTTCTGGTATAAAATTAATCTATTTGGTTCAAAATTAGTTTTTCTTATTAAAAATTAATTTTTTAACTGAATTTTTCACTGTTATCATGTTTGTTTGAACATCAATCTTCTTCAGTTTAAAATTTAACTATTTATTTGAAAATTCATGTATTGTGTTAAAAATTATTATTTTTTGGTAGAAAATTAGTTTGTTTTTTTAATTAAAAATTAATTTTTCTTTGGCTGAAAATTAGCTTTTTTATCGAAAATTTATTTTTTTAACTAAACATTTAACTAAATTTTTTTTATAGACATACAATGTTTTTGGTAGAAAATTCATTTGTTTGGTTGAAAATTGAACTATTTCGTTTAAAATTTTGTTTATTTGCTTAAAAACTTATTTCTCTAACTGAAAATTAAACTGCTCTATTTTTTGTTGAAACTGTTTTTTTTTAGTTAAGACTTCATCTATTTTCTTGAAAAATTTTCTTTTTTTGCTAGAAAATTAACATTTTTTTTTTCATTTTCATGTATTTTTTATATTTTTTTCAATTCGTCTATTTTGTTAAAAATTATTCTTTTTCGGTAGGAAATTAGTTTTTTATTGAGATTTAATTTTTTTAACTAAAAATTGAACTATTCCATTTTTCGTCGATTTTTTTATATTTTTGAATAGACATTTAATCTTTTTGGTTGAAAATTCATCTGTTAAAAATTATTCTTTTTGATAGAAAATTAATCTTTTTAGTTGAAATTTCATTTTTTGTTTAAAATTTTTTTTATATTGAAAATAGATTTTTTAAACAGAAAATTAAACTATTCTATTTTTTGTGGAAAATTTATCTTTTTTAGTTGAAAAATTGTATTTTTTTGGTAGGAACATAACCTTTTGGGTTGGAAATTTTATTACAAATTAAAAAATTTGATTGAAAATTTTTTGTGTTTCATTAAAAAATTATTCTTTTGTGGTATTATTTTTTTTTTCATTAAAATTAATTTTTTTAAACTAAATATGTCACTATTCAATTTTTCGTCGAAGTTTTATTTTTTTTTTGATTGACATTAATTTTAAAAATTTATTTGGTAAAAAAATTATTTCCCTGAATTAAAATTAAACTATTCTTTTATTTGTTGAAAATTTATCTTCTTAATTTGAAAATTCATTCATTTTGTTGAAAATTTTTCTTTTTTGGTAGAAAGTTAACCTTTTTTGTTGAGAATTCCATTAAATTCAAAATTTTTGGTTGAAAATTCATGTATTTTGTTAAAAAATATTCTTTTTTGTAGAAAATTATTTTTCGAAATTAAAAATTAATTTTTTCAAACTTAAAATTTAACTATTTTATTTTTCATCGAAATTTTTTTTAGACATTTAAACTTTTTGGTTGAAAATTATTCTGTTTGGTTGAGAATTTATTTTATTTGGTTAAAAACTTATTTTTCTAACTTAAAATTAAACTATTCTATATTTTGTTGAAAATTTATCTTTTTTGGTTGAAAAATTTATTAAAAATTAAAATAATTGGTTTAAATTTCATGTGCTGGTTTGAAAATTATTCTTTTGTGGCAGAAAATTAATATTTTTGGTTGAAATTTAATTTCTTGGCTTGAAAATAAGTTTTTTTTTCGTTGAAAATTAATTTTTTCAACCTAAAAATGTAACTATTCAATTTTTTTCGAAATATCTTCTCTGATAGACATATATATATATTTTTTAATTAATCTTTTTGGTTCAAAATTTAACTATTTTGTTGAAAATTTATTTTATTTGTTTAAAAACATATTTCTCTAACTTAAAATCAAACAATTTCACTGTTTGTTGAAAATTTATATTTTTTAGTTGAAAATTTATGTATTTTGTTAAAAATTTAAATATTTGGTTCGTTTTTTTTATTGAAGATTCATCATTTTAGTCAAGAGTTCATTTCTTTGTTTAAAAATTTAACCAATTTTGTTGAAAATTCGTTTTTTTTTTGTTGAAAACTAGTATTTTTTTCTCGAAAATTCAATTATTTTTGGAAAAAAAAATATTTTCTAAATTATTTGTTTACTTTGCTTTCTCTGTGAAAAACGCCACAAAAACACAGATTTTTTTCAATTATTAAAAAAAAAATTGATCTCATCCTCTCAAAATAAAATCGAGTAATTTTTTTAATGGTACAATTTTATTTTAAAAAATAAAGCGCAAAAATATAAATTAACAGAATTATTGTGATTCAGAAAAATTAAAAAATCCACTTTAAAAATTTTTAAAATATTTAGAATTTAAATTTAGAATCAATTTGAAAAAATAAAAATTAATTTTATTTCAGCTGTCATTTTTCTTTCGGGGACAGTCTGGAGCTCTGAAAACTGGCGGGCATTCTTTTTTTTTGCAGGGATCAATATTCTTTTTTTCCGGGCATTTTTTTTCCGGGCCAGGATCAGTTGTCTTTATTTCAGGAGATTCCTTCTTTTTGCAAGGATCTTCCCTCATTTTTTTTCCACAAGGATCTGTTTCCTCTTTTTTGCCCGGATCACCATTTTTTATTTCGGGACATTTATTTTTCGGTTTTTGACAAGGATCAGTTTTTTTCATTTTAGGAGATTCCATCTTTTTGCAGGGATCTTTCTGAATTTTTTTTCCACAAGGATCTGTTTTTTCTTTTCTTCCCGGATCAACATTTTTTATTCCGGGACATTTACTTTTCGATTTTTGACAAAAACCAGTTTTTTTCATTTTAGGAAATTCTTTCCTATTTTTGCAGGGATTTTCCTCAATTTTTGTTCCACGAGGATCTTTTTTCTCTTTTTTGTAGGAATCCACATTTTTTGTTTCGAGACATTCATTTTTCGATTTTTGGCCCGAGATTTTTTGTTTCATCTTCCTACAATATTCTTTGATTTTGTTGTCACATTTGCTCTCCTTGGAAGTTAGATTTACATTTTTTGTTGAAATGAATCGAAAAGATCGATTTTGATTAAATATTGAAAATATTCCCTTATTCTGATTATTTTGAAAATTTTGAAAATTGCGATAATTCAATTTTGAAAAATGATTGATAGGTGAGGGGAATTTTGCAGAAAAAATCGAAATTGTTTTATTAAGTGATATCCTTTTTCCAATTTCGTGATGTTTTTTTCTCGACGAGCAATGCCCAGATTTTGTAGAATTGCCCATGTTCTTTAATTTTTGAATTCCTTGATAATTCTTGAGTGACTTTTTAAAATTCCAAAATCTTGTGGGACCAATTTGACCAATTTGAGGAAATCCAGAGTTTCTCGCACAATCTCTGCCACCCTTAAAACAAATATGGGTAACTGCTGTAATTTTCATTTTTTATTTTGAGATTGACTAGAATTACCCTTTATTTAGATAAAAATATACTAAGTGGAACTACTTTCTCAAAAAATCATTTTTTTTGCTTGATAATTCATTATTTAGAGTTGAAAAATCTTTTTTTTTTGTTCAAAATTTAAGTGTATTGTTAACATTTTGAAAATTATTTTTTCAACTTGAAATTTAACTATTCAGTGAATCTGTATTATCATCAGAGAATAACAGAAATTTTTTACGTCTTTTCAGACTAGATGGAAATACAAATTAAAAATTATTTCTAGTTTTTTTTCTGCAAAAAGATCCTCCCCTTTCGCTCAACTGGGAAGGGTGCTTTCCCATTAAGCTACTAGAGAGATCGAGAGAAGAAACTTTTTTCAGAAAATACACACATTATTTTGCAAGGTGGTAAATATCAAATTTTTCAAGGAATCTGTATTATCATCAGAGAATAACAGAAGTTTCTAACGTCTTTTCAGCCTAGATGTAAATATGAATTAAAAATTATTTTTTTTCTGAAAAAAGATCTTCTAAGTGGAACTACTTTGTCAAAAAATCATTTTTTTTGTTTAATAATTCATCATTTAGAAATTTCAAAATCTTTTTTTTTTTTTTGTTCAAAATTTAACTGTATTGTTAACATTTTTAAAATTACTTTTTCAACTTGAAATGCCCTGAAAATTCAGGGAATCTGTATTATCATCAGAGAATAACAGAAATTTTCAACCTCTTTTCAGACTAGTTGGAAATATGAGTTAAAAATTATTTTTAATTAATTTTTTTCTGAAAAAAGATCTTCTCCTTTTGCTCCACTAGGAAGGGTGCTTTCCCATTAAGCTACTAGAGAGATCGAGAGAAGGAACTTTTTTCAGAGAATACACGCATTATTTTGCAAGGTGGTAAATATCAAATTTTTCAAGGAATCTGTATTATCATCAGAGAATAACAGAAATTTTAACGTCTTTTCAGACTAGATGGAAATATGAATTAAAAAGTCTTCTTTTTCTGAAAAAAGATTTTCTCCTTTCGCTCCACTGGGAAGGGTGCTTTTCCATTAAGGTACTAGAGAGATCGAGAGAAGAAACTTTTTTCAGAACATAAACGCATTTTGTTGACAGGTGGTAAATTAAATTTGTCAAGAAATCTGTATTATCACCAGAGAATAACATAAATTTTTAACGTCTTTTCAGACTATATGGAAATATGAATTAAAAATGATTTTAATTAATTTTTTTTCTGAAAAAAGATCTTCTCCTTTCGCTCCACTAGGAAGGGTGCTTTCACATTAAGCTACTAGAGAGATCGAGAGAAGAAACTTTTTTCAAAAAATACACGCATTATTTTGCAAGGTGGTAAGTATCAAATTTTTCAAGGAATCTGTATTATCATCAGAGAATAAAAGACATTTTTAACGTTTTTTCAGGCTAGATGGAAATATGCCTTAAAATTTTTTTTCTGAAAAAAGATCTTCTGCTTTTGCTCCGCTGGGAATCGAACCTCAGAACTTCCGATTGCACTATTTTGTTACAAATTTCTGTTATTCTCTGATGTTAATACAGATTCCTTGAAAAATTTGATATTTACCACCTTGCTCTCTAGTAGCTTAATGGGAAAGCACCCGACTGGCAATCGGAAGTTCTGAGGTTCGATTCCCGGCGGAGCGAAAGGAGATCTTTTTTCAGAAAAAAATTAATTAAAAATGTAACTATTCCATGTTTGGTTGAACATTTATCTTCTTCAGTTGAAAATTCAACTTTTTTGTAAATTAATACACTTTATTGAAAATTGATCTTTTTTAGTAGAAAATTAATCTTTTTGGTTCTAAATTAGTTTTTTTATTGAATATTAAATTTTTACCTGAAAATTTAACTATATCATGTTTTTACATTAAACTTTTTCAGTTGAAAATTCAACTACTTGTTCGAAAATTTCTGTATTCTGTTGAAACTTTGTCTTTTATGGTAAAATATTAATCTTCTTGGTGACTAATTCACGTTTTTGGTTGCAAATTTAACTATGAGTTAAAAATTCAATTAAAAATTAAAATATTTGGTTGAAAATTCATGTATTGTCTTAAAAATTTGTCTTTTCTGATAGAAAAATAACCTTTTTAGTTGAAAATTACATTAAATATAAGACTTTTTGTTTAAAAAATCATTTATTTTGTTAAAACTAATTTTTTTTCTGGTAGAAAATTAGTTTCTTAAATTGAAAATTAATTTTTTCAACTAAAAATTTAAGTATTCTATTTTTCGTCAACATTTTTTTTTTTTTTGATAGGCGGCCAATATTTTTCATTGAAAATTCCATTAAAAATTTAAATATTTGGTTTAAAATTCATGTATTTTGTCAAAAATTATTCTTTCTTGGTAGAAAATTAATTTTTTTGGTTGAAAATTTATTTTATTTGTTAAGAAACTTATTTCTCCAACTGAAAATTAAGCTATTTTAATTTTTTGTGAAATTTTTTTTCAGTTGAAAATTCATCTAATTTCTGAAAATGTAGTCCTTTTTGGGAAAAATTAACCTTTTTAGTTGAAAATTCCATTCAAAATAAGAATATTTGGTTCAAAATTCATTTATTTTGTTCAAAATTATTCTTTTGTGATAGAAAAATTAGTCTTTAAAATTGAAAATTAATTTTTCAAATTAAAAAACCAACTATTCCATTTTTCTTCTACATTTTTTTTTTTTTTTGAAAATTCAACTAAAAGGCTGAAAATTCCATTAAAAATTAAAATATTTGGTTTAAAATTCATGTATTTTGTTACATTTTTTTTTTTTTTTTTGCTAGAAAATTAATCTTTTTGGTTGAAAATTCAACTATTTCGTTGAAAATTTATTTTATTTGGTTAGAAACTTATTTCTATGACTGAAAATTAAACTATTCTATTTTTTTGGTAAAAATTTTGTTTTCAGTGGAAAATTCATCTATTTTCTTAAAAATTGGTCTTTTTTGGTAGAAAATGACCCTTTTTAGTTGAAAATTCCATTAAAGGTTAGAATATTTGGTTGAAAATTCATATATTTTGTTAACAATTATTTTTTAGTTAAAAACTAATTTTTACATTCTCATTTTACATTGAAACATTTAACTTATTTTAATCTTTTTGGTTGCAAATTCAACTATGAGTTAAAAATTCCAATACAAATTAAAATATTTGGTTGAAAATTCATCTATTTTGTTGAAAATTATTCTGTTTTGGTAGAAAATTAGTTTTTTTTAATTGAAAATTAGTCGAATTATTTTTTATACACATTTGATCTTTTGGTAGAAAATGCATTTCTTTGGTACAAAATTTAACTATTTCGTGATGATTGATGATGCTGAACAAAATTAAGAAAAACGACTTTTTTCTTATGGGGAATATGTGTTAAACTGTATGGGGCTTGCGAAACCTCTTAAATATCAATTTTTTATTAAAAAATTTTTGTGTGGATTCGAAAAAATTTGGGGGCGATTTGCATGAAGATAAAAAAAATTGGACCACCCTATTAACCAATCGTTTTTGAGACAAATTAAAAAGAAAATTTTTAAATGGATCGAATTTCGAGTATAACGTGTTTCTTCAATATTATTTAGGTACCAAAAAATAAAATTTTTGAAAAAAATAGGTTTTCTATGATTTTAAGGAACAAAAAGTAATACTAATAACGTAATTTTGAATAAAAAATATTATTTCAATTTAAAAATTTGAAAACTTATAAAAAAGTTTATTTTTTACAATTTTTTTTGCAATTTCATTTTCTCTTGTTATTGATTCTTACCAATTTTTGAAAAAGTTATAAATTCAAAAAAATAATGTCTTATTTTTTCAGGGAAAAATGTCTCTACAAGGTAGTTATAGTTTTTGGTTGTGAAAATAAATTTTTCTATAGCTGAAATTGTTAAAACAATTCTTTTAGGAAAAACAGTTATTTTTGAAATTAGAAAATAAAGTTAGAGGCAATATTTTCCCGGGAAAAATAAACCATGAATTATTAAAATTGAACCAATCTGAAAAAATTGGTGAGAAGCGACAATAAAAAAATTAAATTACAAAAAATACTGTTTAAATAATTATCAGGGAGCGGATAAGAGCCACTGTGATGCTAGCTGACAAGCGCAGCTCGGCTCTCACGTGTGGAGAACCCCGGTTGGACCAGCAGCAGGCGTGCGCGCGTACGCCGGGCCCACTCGTTGCTTCGGGACACCCTCTCTGCCCGGCCAGCGGTTCTCCGCATCTGAGAGCCGAGCTGTACTCGTCACTTAACTTCACAATGGCTCTAACCACTCTCTGATAATTATTTTTCGTAATTTTCAAAATTTTTACGGGAAAAATTAAGATTGTTCTTACATTAGACTATATACATAATATCCATTTTTTAATTTTATTTTTAGTTTCTTTCAAAAACGGTTGGTTATACAAAAAAGCCAAAGGAGAGAAAAGGTGTAATTGTTGTAGATCTACAACTTTTATATACAACTTTTCTTAAAGTTGTTTGATATTTCGATGAAAAATGAGAAAACTGATTTTTTTGACTTTATAGTGGCTTTAATATTAACCAAACAAATTTTGTTTCTAAATTAATTACATAGGCCAAAATAATAAAAATTACTTAAAAATAAAACTAAAGAAATTTTGGTTGCAGTTACCCAGATTGTCTTATGTTAGGAGAGTTTGGCCAGATATTTAAATGCATTTTCGAATTTTTTTTATGACACTTTTTGTATCATAAAGACTTCTACACGATATTACTTTTTATTAATAAAAGCAAACAATTTTTTTTTATTCATTAAAATTGTAATAAAAATTGGAAAAAAATCTTTTGCGAAATAAAAACTTTACCAAAATTGAAAAGTATCTGTAATGTTAAAAAAAAAAATTCAAAATACCTGCAAAGTCTGAGGCATCATTTGTAAATAATTCGCTGTTTCGGATTCCTCAGCAATTGGCAATTTTTTGAGAATATCCATTAAGTCCTCTCCTTCCTTAAAAGATAAAGTTACTTAGAATTCAAAAAAAATTTAATTTTTTTTAAATTCCACAAATACGAATTATTTCTATTATTTATAAAAATACTGATCTTAAGCTCTCAAAATTAAATTGCCAAAATATTTTTAGAAAAGATACTGTCTAAAATATTCTTTTGCTCTGCCTTTCTGTGAAGAATTTTAGAAAAATCAATTTTTCTATTGTATATAAAAATTTATAAAAATCTTATTGTCTCAAAAAAAAATCAACTAAATTTTTTTTATGCTAGAATTTCAATACAATGAGATAAATTATAATAAATTTAAAAATTCCCACCGAAATAATTGAAGCCAAAATATTTTTGGAAAATGTACTGCCCAAAATATTTTTTAATCTGTTTTTTCTGTGAAAAATTTCACAAAAACAGATTTTTGCTATTATTTATGAAAAATAACAGGATTTTTTAGTTCTGAAAATAAACAAATAAAACTTTTTAATACAAAAAAAAAATTTTTTAAAAAATTTTGTAATAATAAAAAAATAAAACTTTTGAAATTAAAAAATTTAAACTATAATAAATTAAAAAATGTCAATTTATAATTTTGTTTTATATTTTATATTTATCTTTTATTTGAAATTTTAGGATTTTTTATTTGGAATTTCCACAAAAATCCTTGGAGTCAAAATATTTTTTAAAAAAGATAATATTCAAAATATTTTTTTGCTATGGCTTTTCTGTGAAAAATTCCACAAAAACCAATTTTCTCGTTTATTTAAAAAAAAATATTGGTCGTATTCTCTCAAAATAAAATCGAGTGAACTTTTTTTTATTGTTGGATTTTTAAACAACAAAATAAATCGTGAGAAAATATAATAACAGGATTATTGCAGTTTAGAAATACGAACAAATATTTAAACTAATATTGAATATAAAAAAAATTTTATTTAAAAATTTTGGTTTTAAATTTCTACAGAAATCCTTGGAGCCAAAATATTTTTGAAAAATATACTGATTAAAATATTTTTTACTTCGCTTTTTCTGTGAAAAATTACACAAAAATATTTTTTTTTTAATTTTTAGCAAAAATCTTATTAAAGTTTTTTCATAAAAAAATAATGTTTTTTTATCATAAGACATGACTGATGATATAATTTCAAATCCTATAATCATAGAAATTTTTTTTTTCAGATACCTGATTTTTGGCACGCCATCCATTTACTTAATCTAATTAATCCAATTAATTTGTGTGTTATAAAAATCTGATTTTTGGATTTTCAGCTTTTTCTAATTTACAACAATTTCAAAGTTAAATTTGAATATTGGAAGTTAAAGAAAAATTTTTATGTTTATTTATTCTGTATTTTTTTTCTTCACAAGGATTTCGTATTTAGATTAGAATTTTGGGTGTAAAAGAAGAATTTAATCTTGGATTTACTTTAAGATAATTATTTTGCGTTAGTTTAAAAGTTTTTTCATTAAAAAAAAAATATTTTTTTATCATGAGACATGACTAATAATATAATTTGACCAAATCTGATCGCTGGATTCTTGGTTTTTTTTAATTAAAAAGGATTTCGTACTTGAATTTGAATTTTGGAAATTAAAGAAGAATTTAAATGTTTATTTATTGTGAATTCAATTTTTATGTTTTCAAACCATTTTTTTTAATTTTTAAAGAGCGAGAATAAGAAAAAAATTATAATTCTTATATTCATAGAAAACTTTTTTGTTCAGAGTCCTGATTTTTGGCACGCCATCTATTTAATTATTCTAATTAATTTGTGTGTTATCAACATCTGATCTTTGGATTTTCAGCTTTTTCTAATTTACAACAATTTCATAGTTAAATTTGAATATTGAACTTTAAAGAAGAATTTTAATTTATTTTTTTAATTCCCAAGGATTTCGTATTTAGATTAGAATTTTGGGCGTAAAAGAAAATTTTCAATTTGGATTTACTCTGTATATAATTTTTACGTTGTCTAAACCAAGTTTTGATTTTTTCTAATTTACAAGAATTTCGAAATTAAATTTGAATGTTGGACGTTAAAGAAAAATTTAAATGTTTATTTATTCTGGATTTTTATTTATTTTTGAATTCCCAAGGATTTCGTATTTAGATTTGAATTTTGAACGTAAACGAAGAATTTAAATTTGGATTTACTCTAAATTTAGTTTTTATGTTGCCCAAATCATTTTTAAAATACTTGTAACGAGCGTCCTTAAGAAAAAATTCAATTGCAAAAAATATTGTTAAAATAATTATTATCCGTAAGTTTAAAAATGTTCTCATAAAATACAATGTTTTTTTCTATCATAAGACATCACTAGTGATATCATTTGAATTCTTATAATCATAGAAAAATGTTTTCTGCAGAGACCTGATTTTTGGCACGCCATCTATTGAATTATTTTAACTAACTTGTTTTTTATCAAAATCTGATCTTTGGATTCTTAGATTTTTCTAATTTACAAGAATTTCATAGTTTAATTTGAATATTGGAAGTTAAAGAAAAGTTTTAAGTTTAATTTATTCTGGATTTATTTTTTTAAATTCCCAAGGATTTCGTATTTAGTTTCGAATTTTGGACATAAAAGAAGAATTTAAATTTGGATTTACTCTGAATATAATTTTTATGTTGCCCAAACCAATTTTGGACTTTTTCTAATTTACAAGAATTTTATAGTTAAATTTGAATGTTTGAAGGTTTTTTTAATTTCTAAGGATTTCGTATTTTGATTCCAAATTTAGACGTGAGAGAAAAATTTAAATTTTGATCCATTCAGGATTTTTTTTATTTTTTAATTCCCAAGTATTTCGTATTTAGATTTGAATTTTGAACGTAAAAGAAAAATTTAAATTTGGATTTACTCTAAATTGAGTTTTTATGTTGTCCAAATAATTTTTAAAAAACTTGTAACGAGCATCCTTAAGAAAAAATTCAACTGCAAAATATATTGTTGAAAAAATGATTTTCCGTCAGTTTAAAAGTGTTCTCTTAAAATACAATGTTTTTTTCGATCATAAGACATCACTTGTGATATCATTTTAATTCTTCTAATCATAGAAAACTTTTTTTTCAGAGACCAGATTTTTGGCACGCCATCTATTTAATTATTTTAATTAACTTGTGTGTTATCAAAATCTGATCTTTGTATTTTTATCTTTTTCTAATTTACAAAAATTTCATAGTTGAATTTGAATATTGAAAGTTAAAGAAAAGTTTTAAGTTTAATTTATTCTGCATTTTTATTTTTTTTTAATTCCCAAGGATTTCGTATTTAGATTCGAATTTTGGGCATAAAAGAAAAATTTAAATTTGGATTTACTCTGAATATAATTTTTATGTTGCTCAAACCAATTTTTGACTTTTTCTAATTTACAAGAATTTTATAGTTAAATTTGAATGCTTGAAGGTAAAGAAAAATTTTAATTTTGATTTATTATGGATTTTTGATTTTTTTAATTTCTAAGGATTTCGTATTTTAATTCGAAATTTAGACGTAAGAGAAAAATTTAAATTTCGATTTATTCAGGATTTTTATTTATTTTTAATTCCTAAGGATTTCGTATTTAGATTTGAAGTTTGAACGTAAAAGAAGAAATTAAATTTGGATTTACTCTAAATTTGATTTTTATGTCGTCCAAATCATTTTTAAAAAACTTGTGACGAGCGTCCTTAATAAAAAATTCAATTGCAAAAAATATTGTTAAAATAATTATTCTCCGTAAGTTTAAAAGTGTTCTCATAAAATACAATGTTATTTTCTATCATAAGACATCACTAGTGATATCATTTTAATTCTTATATATATACCATTAAACCATTTCCCTTTCAGGGTAGGCGTGACACTACCCGATTCGGGTAGTGTTTCTAGGTTTTTCTTGTAGTTATAAATAACTACAAGTGTGGGCTCACCACACCCACGATAATATAAAAAATATTATATCTTATAATCATAGAAAACTTTTTTTTTGCAGAGACCTGATTTTTGTTACGGCATCTATTTAATTATTTTAATTAACTTGTGTTTTATCAAAATCTGAACATTGGATTCTTAGATTTTTCTAATTTACAAGAATTTCATAGTTGAATTTGAATATTGGAAGATAAAACAAAGTTTTAAGTTTAATTTATTCTGGATTTTTTTTTAATTCCCAAGGATTTCGTATTTCGATTCGAATTTTGGACATAAAAGAATAATTAAAATTTGGATTTACTCTGAATATAATTTTTATGTTGCCCAAACCAATCTTTGAGTTTTTCTAATTTACAAGAATTTTATAGTTAAATTTGAATGTTTGAAGGTTTTTTGAATTTCTAAGGATTTCGTATTTTGATTCCAAATTTAGACGTAAGAGAAAAATTTAAATTTTGATTCATTCAGGTTTTTTTTTTATTTTTTAATCGTTTTTAATTTTTTTTCGTATTTAGATTTGAATTTTGGACATAAAAGAAGAATTAAATTTTTTATGTTTATGTTTCCAAACCATTTTTTGAAAATTTGTAAAGAGCTTTTTCTAATTTACAAGAATTTTATATTTAAACTTGAATATTGGAAGTTAAAGAAAGATTTTGATTTTAACTTTTTCTGGATTTTTTTTCAATTGCCAAGGATTTCGTATTTAGATTAGAATTTTGGACGTAAAAGGAGAATTTAAATTTCGATTTACTCTGAATATAATTTTTGTGTTGTCCAAACCAAGTTTTGACTTTTCCTAATTTACAAGAATTTCGAAGTTAAATTTGAATGTTGGACGTTAAAGAAAAATTTAAATTTGGATTCACTCTAAATTTAGTTTTTATGTTGTCCAAATAATTTTAAAAAAAACTTGTAACGAGCATCCTTAAGAAAAAATTCAATTGCAAAAAATATTGTTAAAATAATTATTCTCCGTAAGTTTAAAAGTGTTCTCATAAAATACAATGTTATTTTCTATCATAAGACATCACTAGTGATATCATTTTAATTCTTATAATCATAGAAAACTTTTTTTTTGCAGAGACCTGATTTTTGGCACGCCATCTATTTAATTATTTTAATTAACTTGTGTTTTATCAAAATCTGATCTTTGGATTCTTAGATTTTTCTAATTTACAAGAATTTCATAGTTGAATTTGAATATTGGAAGATAAAGAAAAATTTTAATCTGGATTTATTTTCGATTTTCTTAATTTCTAAGGATTTCGTATTTCGATTCGAATTTTGGACATAAAAGAAGAATTGAAATTTGCATTTACTCTGAATATAATTTTTATGTTGCCCAAACCAATGTTTGACTTTTTCTAATTTACAAGAATTTTATAGTTAAATTTGAATGTTTGAAGGTTTTTTTAATTTCTAAGGATTTCGTATTTTGATTTGAATTTTGAACGTAAAAGAAGAAATTAAATTTGGATTTACTCGGAATATAATTTATATGTTAGCCAAACCAATTTTTGACTTTTTCTAATTTACAAGAATTTTATAGTTAGATTTGAATGTTTGAAGGTTTTTTTAATTTCTAAGGATTTCGTATTTTGATTCTAAATTTAGACGTAAGAGAAAAATTTAAATTTTGATTCATTCAGGATTTTTATTTATTTTTTAATTCCTAAGGATTTCGTATTTAGATTTGAATTTTGAACGTGAAAGAAGAATTTAAATTTGGATTTACTCTAAATTTAGTTTTTATGTTGTCCAAATAATTTAAAAAAAAACTTGTAACGAGCATCCTTAAGAAAAAATTCAATTGCAAAAAATATTGTTAAAATAATTATTCTCCGTAAGTTTAAAAGTGTTCTCATAAAATACAATGTTATTTTCTATCATAAGACATCACTAGTGATATCATTTCAATTCTTATAATCATAGAAAACTTTTTTTTTGCAGAGACCTGATTTTTGGCACGCCATCTATTTAATTATTTTAATTAACTTGTGTTTTATCAAAATCTGAACTTTGGATTCTTAGATTTTTCTAATTTACAAGAATTTCATAGTTGAATTTGAATATTGAAAGTTAAGGAAAAGTTTTAAGTTTAATTTATTATGGATTTTTATTATTTTTTAATTCCCAAGGATTTCGTATTTAGATTCGAATTTTGGGCATAAAAGAAGAATTTAAATTTGGATTTACTCTATATATAATTTTTATGTTGCTCAAACCAATTTTTGACTTTTTCTAATTTACAAGAATTTTATAGTTAAATTTGAATGCTTGAACTTAAAGAAAAATTTTAATTTTGATTTATTATGGATTTTTGATTTTCTTAATTTCTAAGGATTTCGTATTTTGATTCGAAATTTAGACGTAAGAGAAAAATTCAAAATTTTATTCACTCTGAATTTAATTTTTATGTTGTCCAATGTTAAAATTTTTTAAAAATTTTGAGGAAGTGTCCGTAGGGAAAAATTCAATTAAAAAAAATATTGTTAAAATAATTATTTTTCGTGAGCTTAAAAGTTTTTGTAATTGAAAATAATGCTTTTTCTTTCATAAGACTGTTGGTATCATTCCAATTCTTATAATCATAGAATTTTTTCAGGGACCAGATTTTTTGCACGCCAACTATCTTAAATTTTGTTAAAAATTTTTTTAATTTTCAAGAATTTCGTAGTTAAAAAAAATTAATGTAAATTAATTTAAATTAATTTTAAAAAGTTAATAATTTTTTTACCACAGACATGTAACTCTAAAAAATAAAAAATAAAAATCGAGTGAAATTTTTTCCTGGTATAATTTCAATACAACCAAATAAATCGCGAGAATATAAAAGAACAGGATTATTGTAGTTTGGAAAAATTTAAAAATAATTTAATTTAATTTAGAAGTAATTTAAAAATTTTTATTTGGAATTTTTAACAGGAATCCTTGGAGCCAAAATATTATTGGAGAAGATACTGTCTAAAATATTTTTGTATTCTTCTTTTTTCTGCGAAAAATCTCACGAAAACTGATTCTTTTCATTATTTATAAGAGTATAGATCTATTTTTTAATTTTATTAATTTTTTTTATTATTTTAATTTTTTTATTGACGTTTGATATAAAAAATTGGAATGAAATAAAATGTAAACGATTTTTAATAATTATTAAAAAAATAATTGTTTATATTTTACCTTTTTTGCTTCCAAACTTGGCATTTTTTTTACCTCGGATAAATTTCCAGTAACATCTGAACTTTTGCTTTCGAAGTTGAGTCTAAATCTCGTTAATTCCGGCATTGTCTGTAAAAACAATTAAATTCCCCTAAACTTCTTCAATTCCCATTTCAAACAATTAAAAAGCTTTCAGAAAGAGGGAAAGGAATCAGGCCTTGTTCTTTTGCCAATTTAGCATTTTTATTCGTTTAACATAAACTTAAAAAAAAACTGTGCAACAAAATTGCACAAAAAGGCTTAAAAAGAATGTTATTATGAATTATTATTTATTTTTCCTATTTTATTGATTATTATTTGTTTTAAACCAATATATAATTATAAAAAATAAATGCACAAAAAGTTAAAATACGAGCAAAAGTTTGATTCTCGGTCAACCAAAAAAAAAAAATATTATATAAAATAATATTATTATTAATTAATTATTAAATAATTAATAATAAGAAAGGTAATAATAAAGTTTAAAAAAATAAGGTTTATAAAATAATAAAATTATAATATAATAAACTTCATTATCTTAACAATATTTTTTGCAATTTTTTTCATTTTATTTTTTTATTGTAATTATATATAAGTCTTATATCAGACTTATTATTAATATATAATTATTAATAATTATATATATTTATTTATATTCAATTATTTAGTTAATAATAATTATTTATTTTTCCTATTTTATTGATTATTATTACTATTGTTCCTTAAAATATATTTTTTTTAAACAAATACTCAAGAAAATCAATTATGAAAAAGAACTTGCACAAAAAGTTAAAATAAGAGCAAAAGTTTAATTTTCGGTCAACCAAACAAAAAAAAATACATAAAAAAAAATTGTGTAACAAAATTGCACAAGAAGGCTTAAAAAGAATATTATTATTAATTGTTATTTATTTTTCCTATTTTATTGATTATTATTAATATTCCTTAAGAAACTGTTTTTTTTTTAACCAAATGCTCGAGAAAATCAGTTATGAAAAATACTTGAACAAAAAGTTAAAATAAGAGCAAAAGTTTGATTCTCGGTCAACCAAATAAAAAAAGAAAATTGTGCAACAAAATTGCACGTGAAGGCTTAAAAAGAACATTATTATTAATTAATTATAAATTATTAATTTAATTATTTTATTATTTAATTTAATATTTATTTTTTTTTATTTAATTTAATTTTTTTATTTAATTATATTATGATAAAGTAATGTCTCAGGCTTAGGATAATTATTAATAATTAATTAATTATTAAATAATTAATAATAATGAAGGTAATAATAAAGGTTTAAAACATAAGATTGATAAAATAATAAAATTATAATATAATAAACTTAATTATTTTAACAATATTAATTGTTTTATTTCATTATTATTATTATATAATTATTATTAATTCTATATTCTATATTTATTTATATTCAAATTTAATTATTTAATTAATATTTAATAATTATTATTAATTTTTCCTATTTTATTGATTATTATTATTGTTCCTTAAGAAACTGTTTTTTTCAAAATAGATACTCAAGAAAATCAGTTATGTGAAAAAATTGCAAAAATAGTTCAAATAAGAGCAAAAGTTTGATTGTCGGTCAACCAAAAAAAAAAAAAAAAAAATTGTGGAACAAAATTGCACAAGAAGGCTTAAAAAGAATATTATTATTAATTATTATT
>CAKNYM010047474.1:182357-218634 GCA_932195095.1 Andricus curvator | reverse complement strand
TGAAAATTAAATTGTTATTTTCCTTAAATTTTCAAGAGATGAAAATTCAATTTTTAATTTCTTAAATTTTCAACAGTTGAAATTTCTACTGTTGAAAATTCAGTTATCAGTTTTCTTCGTGTTTGAACATTTGAGAATTAAATTTTTAATTTCCTTAAATTTTCAACAGTTGAAAATTAAATGTTGTGAAATGTTTCTTTTTTCACGCCGACTTGAGAACAGTAGTGTTTATTGATTTCCAGTTTTTTAAAAGTAGGACAGATTAATTCTTCTAGGTTGATAATCTGTCTACTCGTGATATCTTGCAAAAGTGCAGCTTTTTCCCAGTCTTGGTTATATATCTGACCAGCTGATGTTGCGACATCACGAAGATTTGAATGTAGATACTTCGTAGGAGTGTCTCCCTTAAACCACTCGATGCCGTAAAAAATAACAGGTGAGCCAGTTATTTTGTTCTTTCGCAGCGCTACATAGATCCGAGAAGTGATAAGGTGGTGCAGCTATCCAATGTCCAATATAGTTATGATCTACTGCAATGACGGCCACTTCATTTGCAATAAAGTTATTTTCAAAATCACGAGAGCCTTGAATATCAATCACGAAGACAATAATTTTTGTTCACATAAATAGAAGTTTTGCTGGTGATGAGTTTGAAGAAAAAGACGGCGGTGACGAAGAGTAGCGTGTCACGCACAAACGAGAAACCACGTAAGGAAACAATTGACTTGTAAGAAAACTTTGGACGGAATGAAAGATGGTCTGTGGGCTCCAAAAAAGATGCATATATGATGACGTATTTTGAAGATTTTTGCTCACCCTTTTTCCAAATGATCGCGAATTTTAGTGCGATGAGGACGGCTGTGTAAAAAAATACTCATTTCCTGTCCAAGTCTGTCCTAAGTAAACACAGGTGTACCCTACAAAAAATGTCAGATTGAAACGTATTCAAAAGTATTGCACTTTGAATGCGAGTTTGTCGAAAAGCAGATTTCCAGAGAACATCTCGTGAATGCGATTCAATACTTAGCAATCGCATATGTTCTGCTTCGCATTTAATCGCATTCAATAGCATTGAGACAAATTTTGCTTCGCATTCAATCGCATTATATAGCATTGAAACATATTAGAACTCTCGCATTAACACGCATTGAACGAGAAATCTCTCACTTCGCATTCAGACGTATTCAAGATTTAGACGTTATATGCGAACTCTCGCATTAAAAAGTTTTGTGCTTCCGTCCCAATCCGAGGTTGTCGCAAAGCATATTTCCAGAGAACATCTTCTGCGTATACGATACAATTTACAGTGTTTGTTAGTGGTTCTTCGAAACGCACCTCTAATCGTGGTCTTCCATGCTTTACAAGATTCCAGTGAGAATAGCAATTTGCAGAAATATCAGGGGTAAGATCAAAAGCAAAAAGACAGAATTACCCTTATTAAGAAAGTGAATACCACTGCCAGAGAAAAGAATGTGATAAGCATCAACGTAAAGATTTTTTTGGGAAAAATCTGGTTGCACAGGTTTCGAAGGTATTTGTGTACCATCGACGTAAACAGATAAGAAATTAATCTTATAATTTTGAAAGTTAAATGTATTAAGTGCTCTATTCCCGTTGAAAGCTCTGTTCTCTACGAAACCGATAATTATTCTTTTAGGCAACTGTCAAGGAATAACATTATCAAGAGTTTCACCGGGAATACCGCCGTGTAAAGTAAGCGCTTTGACCTCGACTCTTGTTATCGGGTATTTTGCTGTTCCTTGTGCTAGAGCTTTTGCATGTGCTAGCGAAATTCCAGGGCTTATTTTTGAACGACGAACAAGGAGGGACGCTTCCAAAATGTGTAAACTGCATGTCTTGACAGGATCCACTAGGCAAAAAGCATCTTTTGTACGTACGAGTCGAAGACGCATCTCGACTCCGTTGAGAAGAAATTTGTTTTGATTGAAAATGCCGCAATGCAGATAACCAATTAGATCTATTGTTTTGCCTGCACCAAAATAATCTCGACGGATATCGATGCCTGTATCTTCGCTGGACAAATCTTCCATTTTTCCTGCAGTATCTACACACCGGAGAGCGGATGTCAGATGGCTCTTTTTTGCAGCTGGTCCATAATTGAGCAATGTTTCCAGGTAAGCTCTGTACGCGTATGCCTTGTTTGGAGGAGAAATGAGTTTTTGATTGAAATACACGTTCAACTGATTGAACATCGAATGAAGTAAATTGTTTATCACAGTTAGACTTTTTAGACCGGCTGCATTTGCAGAAGTTTCTGTCGGTGCTTCCAGTTTGACGCGTATACTGAGCATTGTATGAGCGAGATCTATGTATTCTTCGTTGTGGCCTGGAACGATAAACTCTATCGGTGAATCGTCGGTTAGCAATGAAACGGGATTGTAATGGACCCATTGCGAGCTCTCAATAGATGTTTGAGTAGGTGGAAGAAAAAAAAGACCTAGTTCAGTTTTCAAACACTTGCTAGAATGTGAGTGTAAAAAGAACATTATATAATAGTCTAGTTATTAACCACTAAAAATATCCGAAATTGAACAATTTTTGCCACACTAGTTTTACGCTCTTGTTTCTTCTGTGTTTTCTTATTTTTCATTTTTTACTACTATTGATTCTCTTTTTAGATTTCCTATCTTTTACTCCTTTCCTTTTCTTCTTCTTCGATGTATGCGTTGTACCAAGCCTCTTAACTTTTTTCCGCTTAATTCCTTTTCTAACCAGCGTGATACTCTCTATACCACGAATTCCGGGTAACTGAGGTCTGGAATTTTTCACACCAAATTTATAACCCGACCCGTTCATAAGATTATCAATTTTATCCAAAGCTTTTCTTTTCAATTTTTGACCAGATTCCTTGAAACGCGCGTTAAATGCCTCCTTGAGTGGTACTTTGCTATCGACATCATTTAAAACGTTAACACCTGTTCGAAGTGCCTCCTTACCAACTGTACGCGCACCTTGAGCTAGTATCGGCAGCATTCGTCGAAAAATCCCACCTAGAAAATAGCCGATTCCATGACCTCTCTGATAGGACGATCCGACATAAACTTTTGATATTCCCCTCCACCTACTTGTGTTGTGTAGTAATCTACGTAATAACTCATTATTACTTGATCACACGGAGAAACTTTGTACTGGAAAAGTTACTAAATTAGGTTACAATTGAGGGACAAAGGCGATAATTTGTATATTTTAATACAGTGGTAGTAAGCTGTACTATTTTCATATGAAAGTTTCGTGTTGATAATATCAATTCTTAGTATTTTCTGTAGCAAAATCCTAGATAGGATAAATTAGTAGAGACATTATTAAATTGTATTAAAAGAATAGAAGTAATAAGTATCTAAAATAACATAAAAGACTAAATTTGTATGAGGAACTACTATTGTCTGTAGGAATATGAATTGTACCATGACACTTCCTATTTCTTGCATTATAGAGTAAGACAAATTCGGTAGATTGCTCTGGAATATTAGTAAGTTACTTAGTAAGCGTGCCCAGCGTTGGACCGAGCGCAACCGAGTGTGAACGATGTGAGCCGAACAACACAACGGCACAACACAACGTTTAAAATGAACCAACTGTCAATTAAAAATTTTAATTTCATGATTCTAACTTAATCCTCTGGGCACCACCATTTTCTGGCGCCCTATTGCGCACCACCTGGGTCTCCAGTGACCCGAAAAATTCAGTAATTTTTTAAATACATTTAAAGTGCATGTTTTTATATAAATAGGAGTGAAATGAAATCGGCAGAGTGTCTAGAAAAAGATAAGACATATGCGAAAACGATATTTTTATTTGTTTAAATTTTGAGCAAACAAATGCAAACAAAAATTCGAAAAAAATGGCAAAAATGACTTTCACTTTTAGAATCGCTTCGGGTCACTGGCGACCCAGGTGGTGCCCAGAGGGCTAAAAATTGTTCGTTTTGAATATTTTTATTTTAAAATATCAATTCTATTTCATTTTCAACTTGCTAATTACAGTTTGTAAATCTTCAGTTCAGATCCTTATTACAATAAATTATGATAATTCGAACAATTACAATTGAAAAACAAACCACATATTAAGTGCAAAAAATTATTTTAAAATCTCGTTATTAGGATATTTGATTACGTTTTAAGATATGGTGCTTAGAATTTGAAAAATGCCATCTCTGTGAACAATCAATGAATGATTTAATGAAAATTAATTGAAGTGCTAGCATTTACTTCATAGAGGCGATAAATTTCTGAATCGCACAATCTGGTTTAGCAGGATGGAATATCGCCGTGCTGCCGCGTCGGAGACCCGTGTTCGATTCCCATAAGCCTTATGTTAATCACATTTTTCTGCTTCAGCTTGTAATATAATATTCCTGTATGTATATAATAAATGTATAAACTGCATTTATATAATCATATGTACTACTCCTGTAGGCATATAGTCAGCATGTACGTCGTATGCTTGTGTAAAAGAGTAAGTGTGTCGTGACCTTCAACGCGACGGGGCGCGTGTTGGGTTTATTTTTTTCGTCTGCTAATCCGATTGTACCAATTTTTACTAAGTCATTTACTAAATCAGTGCGCCAGTCTCTCTCGACGTTACTACAGTTGTTTGCAAATATTGCAGTAAGTGGCTGTAATACATTGCTTTCTGGTTTACTACAGAGGTTTGTAAATACTTCAAACCTTTTTTGAAATAAATGTAACATTTTTAGATTTGATTCCAATTAATTTTGTAGTTCGGCATGTAGTTGCCAGTTACTACTCGAAGTAGTAAACATTACAAAAGTTCCAGCTCTGTCCCTCCATTGCAAACTAGAAATAGTAAAATCTAGTCTGATTTTTAGCAAATAGTACAGCAAAAGGTTTCTTCGTGCATTTAATATTTTTTTCTTCTCCTTCTTCTCTAATCAATTCTTTCAAATAAAAGTGTCACAGTCAGAGTGCCAAACTCGAATGGTATAGGCAGTCCAACATGATCTCTTATATCTATTTCTATCGTGCAAAATTCGGTATGAAGAAGTGAAATGTAATTTGGAGATGAAAACTGTGTAACTTGTGTAAATACAAAAATGTAGTTTCGGGTATCAAGAGGTATAATGCGTAAAAGCGGTGTTTTTGCATCACCCGTAATGTGAGGTTCACAAATATCGAAATAAACAAACATTTTCTCGGGTAAACCACGTGCCAGACTTGGAGGGTGATTCGCATAATGAGGATTATCTGATATTGATTGTTGTGGTGCAAAACCAAGTATACGAGATATTTTTCACAGATTGCAAGAAAATGCCGTCCCTTCATCTTACAATCGTCTCGACACATTTTTTCAACTTTGACGTAACAATCTTTGTCTTTTTGGAAAATTAATCCTACGTCTTCTCGAGCAATCGGTGTTTGGTTTATCGCTCGGACAAGATCGTTTACCTGAGGGTAAACACCAGGTTGAAACTCGGAGACAATAGGACTTAACCATTTACCAGTTAGCATATATGCGCTGTATTTATCTTTAATAGCATTGTCATTAAGCTCAGACAACTCGGCGTCCTCTTTAAGAAAGTAAGGAAGCGAGTATTTAACAAGTAAATCTTCACCGTCAATTTTTACTTTATTCATTTCTCTCTCGTAATTTTCATCATTTTTTTCTTCATTCATACTACTCGGTACATTCATCATTAAAGCTACGTCATTTTTCATTCAATCAGTCACTCATGTCTTACATGAAGAAATGTTTTTGGAAATTGAATTTCTGTAAGTCCAGCAGCTCAACGACCCTGTCAACGTATTTACTGCTATTGCTTGATAAAATTAGGTAAAATTGATCGTTATTCATTGTCAATTTTTTAGATCCGTAGCAGATATCCAGGAATTGAATTTATCAGAATATCCCATTCACGTGACAAGTAATTGTTTTTTAGAACCCTTCCCCCTACTACGTATCACTCGTTCAATTATAAATTCTGTCTCATTAATATCAGTATCTTTCTTCACACCAGATAGTTCTCTCTCGTAAAAAACTCCGTCTATATTCTCACCAATCAGATCTCGTAACTCGTAAACATATGGATTTTGTCTAAGTACTTTAATTACTCGTTTTATCACAGAAATCTCTTCTGTCCATCCAGCTTCATAACTTTCTTTCTTTCTTTCCTTTCTCTCTACTGATCCGTACGTAATCGGAGACCTCATATTTAGGCTTTTAGCAACGCAGGGCTTTTCTACCGTACTTTCTTTGAATATTTAAACGGGTGTGTGCTGCACTTTCCAAAGTCACCTCTGATGGTCGCATTCCTATACTAGAATGTGGCGAATTATTATAACCCTGTAAAATCTGTTGTAAAACAGTAATGTAACGATGAGTATTCCTATGAGTGAAATAGCGCCACATACGTTCTTTTAGTGTGCGATTGAATCGTTCGGATACAGCAGCCTTAACATTTGGATCACGTACGGCACGAAATTTTATCCCTCGATTTGATAAAAAATTTTGAAAACATCCACCGAGAAATTCTTTTCCTCTATCGGTCTGAAGACAGACGGGAAATCGTTTTTTACTTTTCTCGAGAATACATTCAAAAGCTTCTAACTTCGTTCACAGATTTATCTTTAAGAGGCTCAACCCAAGCGTATTTACTCAGCACGTCAATCACCACCAGCAGATACAAGCATCCATCCTTGGAATCTTTTAAATGCCTTAAATCAAATAAATCTGCTTCCCATAAATCATCTATATTTTATATATCGTAATTTATTCTTCTGAAGCGTCGATGAATTGTTATGTGTAGATTATATGTATCTTGATATTTTAACCAATTTGCACGTGAGACTTTTTCCACGCACAGCGTTTGCGAGTTTTTCAATACCCGTGTAAGAGGCTTCATGAGACGGGTCAAAATATAATTCTTCTAATAATTTCATGGTTTTAGAAACAATGTTTTCCACTGACTACTACTTCTTCTCGTCCCTTGAGATTTAGCTGAACCCTTACTGCGAGGTGTTGCTCGCTTCCTACTTCTACCTGGGGTGTCATTTATACTTGTGTATACCTCGTTACCACTAATGCTTCCTTTTTCTTCTTCTGTCATTAGCGAGTCATAAAATCGAGACGATAGTTCGGTACTACGCCGACTACCTGTCTCAATTGAAGAGATTATATCTTCTTTCCAGTATACTCTATTTCCGACAATCTCTCTAGAAATGCCGATTTCACGAAGGATCATGGAAAACTGGCCCCGCCCCGCCCCGCCCCGCCGGTTTTATCTTTTTTCTCAACCTCAATGCATCGTTTATTAGATCACTGATATTTGCATTTTTTACAGATTTACCATCTATAAAGAGAAAACCATCTGAAGCCCATTTCAAACGTTTTCGTATATCTGCTTCACAAAGTCGTTGGATTAAAACATTTCCTTTATTACTAAAAATGTTTCGAATAGTTGCAATAATGTCATCAATATTTTTAAAAATAATCTTCCCCCTCATTATCATAATTATCATTAATATTGCTTGCAAAACCCATATTTTTATCTCTCTGATTATCCTGCTCTTTATTCGGTTTTTTATGCTTCCATGTTTCCTGGGTAAAAAATAAAAATTTTGTAAAACTTGTTGATACATTTTTCATTTTTCACGATCATCTTTCAAGAATGGAGGATGAAATATTTGACTCATTTCAGCATCGAGCCTGGTCATAATATTACCTGGAGTTTGGGTCGTATTGTTGAGATTGGGAACTTTGTGGTTAGCACCAGAGAAGATATTATCTACAGGATTCATCGAAGAAGTATGCGCTTTCGTATTTCCAGTATTAGTCTCTGAGTCGGAATCTTGCTGTAGACATTTGTCTACTTGCTCGCTTGGCACCAAAATCATCTTTCTCGAATGTTTCATAAATGCTAAATGGAAAAGGGATACTTACTCACGTGAATTAGCTGAGGTGGAAATATTTGAGAGAAGACTACCGATAATCGGTGCGAGTAATAAAAGTAAAAATCCACCCTTCTGAATGATAACACGTTTTTTATTTTTCCAAGTACCCTTAGATGCCGCCAATTTTCTTAAAGTATGTTTATGCTTTTTCAACTTGTGTTTTGCATGTGTTTTCAAAGGTATATTCCCTGCCAAAATATTTATAGCTCAGAATCGCTTTTCTTTGATTACGATCGAGGCGACAGAGTGCATGTAATGCTGCTGTGTTCTTCTCACCAATGAGTTTACGTGCACTCGACGCCAAATATTGGAAATATATTTTTTCTAAAACGAGAATTATCGGGTGTAGACTGTTTTAAGTCGAGAAGCAGGTAATCATGAGGTTTAGATGTTGCGTCTTGATAGGCTTCTTGTAAAAAACGACGATTTTCTGGATATATTTGTCGAGCAAGATGCTGAAATTGAGCTCGGTCTCGAGGATTTTTAAAAACAACTATAATTCGTATTGAGTGATATATCCCTTTCTTCATGTCCCTGATGAAATAAATTTTGCAAGATGAAGATAACAATAAGATTTTTGTGGTGACTGCCTTTAGTGGACAGATCTACAATTGTATTGTTGGAAGATTCACGCATGAGATCATCGATATTATGAGCTTAGGACGGTCATTATCGTTAGAATAATCAGCCGGTTGGGGTAATCCTTCTCGAAATTCTATGGTTTTGCCGTATTCAGAATAACTCGACTGCCATTCTGAATAGTAAAAAAGAATACGTTCAAAATGTGTATCACACATGACATCGATGTAGCTTGAGAATTTTTTAACAAAACAAGTTTTCCCGTATCCGCTTGGTCCGCAAACCATAACAGTGAAAGAATTGTTGCCAACGAGGGTCCATTCTCTATACTAATATATAATTTACTATAGTTAATCATTTATAGTGAAAGAACATAGTTAAAAAAGTATTTCCTGAAAACTAATCAGCTTGTAACCGCGGCCAGTGTGGAACCTATATAAGCTTTTTTCGGTTCCACACCCGCGAACCAATATAAACTTTTTCCGGTTCCGCGCACGGGCCAGGCTTTTGAAGCTTATTAGAGCCTGGTTCGCATGCCGACAATCAGCTAGTACCCGGCACCCGCGTTCCCGGATCGCCTGGATCAGCTTATCATCAGGCGATCTCACGCGTTGGCCCACCAGCGCCGGCCGATACTGTGAAAGTATAATTCTTATTTGACTCCAACACTTATTATCTCACGTTATTGACAGAAAGATAGAGAAAAGAGTGCAGAGTTTACGATGTTTTTACTCCCTCAAACACTTTTCAATTTGAACAAGTAAAAGCCTTTACAACCTGCTCTCCTGTGGGCTTTGCAAGGTGCTACCTTCTCAATTTGAACAACTAAAAGCCTTTACAAACTGTTCTCGAGTGCCCATGGCAAGATCCTATCTTATCTTAATTGATCTGGGCTCTTAATCCCATAAACTTTGGCACGCTAGGATGGTTTAGGAAAATAGAAAAAACATATTAGTTGAAAGCATTTTTATTCCAGTTTCTATCTATCTATCTTTCTCTCTCTCTCGATAACTATTGTACAAAGTTGGGCTAGACTGAAGTCTAGACGACCAGCATAATGATGATGCTCAGGCTGCTTGTATTGTATCATGCTAGGTACCCGTAATAAAGATTGCCATATATTCACAGAGTATAGAGTATATATAGAGTATATTATAGTATATATATATATATATATATATATATATATATATATGACCTCTTCAAATAATCAACTTACTGAATATTGTCTATCACTTTTCACCATATTTTGAGATTTTATCATTTTCTGGTAAATTTTGACGATGGTTCCCATGAAAAATGAAGGTGTGGCAAAGCACCTGATTGGTCACTACCACTTTCCAATAGGAATTCTGAAAATGCAAAAATTGTCTATATTTTCCACTACCTCGGAATATTCTTCAAGATGATAGGTGCTCGTTGTATACGCTTAATTTTTCCCACCACCCCTATGCACCTTTGATGTTTTGATATAGCCACCCTGCTCAGGTTCAAATCCACATTTTCTCTTGATCAACGCAAGAAGCAACAGCTCTCTCGTTTTTCAAGATTTTCGGAAAACCCTTTATTCAAACCATATTGAAATGTTCGTGGCAACTATATTGGCAAATATCACCATGTGTGGAATGTCAGGAGACTTGCACGAATGCGAGTTAAGGTTAATCCTTAAATTTCTACTGACATTCCTCGATGGAGTCGGGGTCGATCGCGTTTTAAGAGTGATTGGCGATAACGCGATTGTGCGTGAAATGATGATGACCCGAAGACCAGAAATTGACGAGCAGCAAATCCGGCTCGACAGGCTTAAAGAGTTCTACAGAAATGGTGAGTCCAAATTAGTACATTTCGTGACTAGTGTGGACTGACGGCCTTTTTGAAACGAGCGCAATGTTTTCGTAACGAGTCGTAGGTAAGGGCGCGGTAGGCACCCGAGCCGGAGACGAGTTACAAAAACATGGCGCGAGTTTCAAAAAGAAAAGCCGTCAGTCCACAGAAATCACGAACGATACTTCTCAGAACAAAATCATAAATGGCGTGATTTCATTGTCTCCATGGAAAAACGCAAAATCACGTTTTGAGTCAGTGAAGGTACGCATGAGCTCTACTGCATTTTTGTTCTAACGAGCGTGAATGAGACAACAAAGTATAATGTGCGAGGCGATAGGAACACGCTATACTCTTCGCTAGAAACATTGACTCACCAATCCGCTATGAATTCTCTTTCTATCTTTGTCAACCATGGTCTCTCTCTAGCGTTACGAAAATACACGGAGCACGCCCAAACAAAGATCTTTTTTGAAGTCTACGTCGCGCCGTGTTTACTGAACCCTATTTTGTAACTCATCCAACGCACCGCCAGACACCGCTCAAAATGCGTACTTTTGCGTTTGTCTATGGAGGCATGAAAACACGCCATTTTTATGATTGCGTTCTGAAAAAATTATTATATTCTTCTATATAGTTGTTTTAAATATTTTTATAATAATGCTAATATAATAATAATTTTCATTTTCTCTTCCAGCTCTTGGGGAAATATCCGAACATGCTAACAAAAGCAACAATTCGACATCTCAGCCTCCTCCTTCTCAGCCACCTGCAAGTCAGCCAGTCACAGCACCCGGAATCGTGAACCAATATGATGATGATACGGTGATGATTAATGAGGCTGCAGATTCACCATCATCATCATCATTATCAGTGCCCGTGATAACACCTACGGCTCCCAAAGTCATATTCATTGATGAGAACAAGGACGTCGTGGGTATATATACCATTAAGCTATTTCCCTTTCGGCGAGCCTCTAGGGGTAAGCGTGACACTACCCGATTCGGGTAGTGTTTCTAGGTGGATAGTTTCTTGTAGTAAATAACTACAAGTGTGGGCTCACCACACCCACGGCCGCCAACAGCAACGCAGTAGTATCAGACGGTCACCCATCCAAGTACTAACCGCGCCCAACACTGCTTAACTTCAGTGATCTAACGGGAACTGGTGTTTCCAGCGTGGTATGGGTGTTGGTTAAAAAAGTGAAAGTGTTCAAAAAAACAATAGTGCTCATTTTTGTGAGATTGTGGACTTGTGCGACAGTGACAACGACGATAACGACGACAACGACGGAGACCAAGAAAATAATTCTTTAAACGACGATGACAACGACGATAATCAGATGGAGGTCAACGATGACGAGAACGAGTACGACGAAGATGAAGCTTTGTTTGAAGAGGAAGACCACGAGATGCCGTCCAGTTTTAACAATTCTGAGGAGGAGGAGGAAGAGGAGGAGGAGCAGAATGTAGAAGAGGACGAGGAGGAAGATGTCAACGAATACGAGGACTGGGAGGCCATAAAACGATCATATGTGGAGAGGGATGATGAAGTCGGTAAGTCGTTAGTTTTAATATCTAATTACGTAACATATAATTGAACGGAAGGACATCACAGCACTAAAATAATATTAAAAAAGTTTACGGTGTAAAAAATGATTGCTTGAATTAAAGAAATGCAATATTGAATATAATAAAATATACTCTACAATTACAGTATATTATATGCCACATATATTAATGCATATTTTTACTTTATATTAACATATTAAATGACCTTTAAGTCATATGCCTCATAATTCACTGTCATAGAGTACGCTTCAAATACTTTTTCGATTCAAGAAAATTATTCTTCTTTCATGAAATAATGTTTTTCCAAATGCAAAAATCATTATTTTTATGAGAAAAATTTGCTTCGTAAAAAGTATTCAATTAGGCATATTTAGTTGTATGCAAAATGTGTTTTTACCCATAAAAAATACAATTGTCATAAGACTACATTTTTGCCGTTCCTGTGATTGAAAAACGCTTTTTTGTCCTTCTAGTAGTAAAAAATACAAGTTGTTTTATTTTTATTTGATCTGAAAAGTGTAATAATGTATAACAGTGAATTTTTATCTTGTGAAAATATTACTTACCGTACATGAATCAGTGAAGTTTAAGTGATTCTCAGTGACTTTCTTCTTGCGATTTATAGCAATATAAATCCAATAGTAAATCAGTCAAATTTCGCTCAAATTTTCTGTCATGTCGGTGTCATTTACTGAAAATTTCAGTGAGATTTCACTGATTGACGTTGGATTCTCACTGATTGAAATCGCAAGCAAAGAGGCGCTGAGAAAATAGTGGATTTTGAAGTAGAATCAGGGACATTTTACTGATTCCGTTTTACAGTTTCAATATATCAACAAATAATTTGAAAATTAAAAATTAATTTGAAAATTAAAAATTTATTTAAAAATTTATTCAAAAATTAAAAATTTATTTAAAAATTAGAAATTTATTTAAAAATTAGAAATTAATTTAAACATTAAAAATTTATTTAAAAATTAGAAATTTATTCAAAAACTAAACGTTTATTCCAAAATTGAAAATTTATTTAAGAATTAAAAATCTATTTAAAAGCTAAAAATGTATTAAAAAAATAATTTTTTATTCTACTTGATCATCATAAACCATTTATTGGTAATTCTTTAATCTACAAAAGGTAAGAACTATGGAAATTTATTCAAGTGTTATTTTTTAATACAGTAGTGTTAATAAATCATTCTTCTTGAGCTTTGACCTCTTATTTGGTGTATAAATAAAAATTTTCGGTGCCAAAGGTCAAATAAACAAAAAATGAAGCTTAAGTTTGAATTGGCTACGTTTCGGACACTATGTGGTCCCTTTTCAACCCTGACAATAATTTAAATGACAACTGAAACACTGTTTTACTCTTTACAATTTTCTCCTAATTCATCAAAAATGTGAATTTAAACCAATTGTATTAAATTTTTTTTTTTTTTTTTTTTTTTTAATCCAAGGTCGCAACAATGTGTGCTTATATTAAATTTGTGATATTAATCGAAGCTATCGTCGACATTAATATACAAATTATATTTCAATTCTTATTTCGAATTAATTTTTCGATATTGAATCACATTGTTGGGATGAAGGATGATCCATTTTGCTCCAATGTTTTCAAATCAACAGCTTTTTCCGTTGTCATTTCAATTATTGTCAGGCTTGAAAAGGGACCACATAGAGTCCGAAACGTAGCCAATTCAAACTTAAGCTTCATTTTTTGTTTATTTGACCTTTGGTACCGAAAAAAATATTATAAAACAGTAACCATCATCAGCATAATATGGATCGTATTGCATATTTTAATGCCCCTGAATAATTTCCATATATTGTTGCTGCGCCCAAGAAGGCATAAAAGGCAACATTTCCACCAAGTCTTTCTTTTTCGCCTCCGTTAAACCTGATCCTGTGGGGCCTCTTTCTAATTCCAAGTTAGCAAAATCCTCCGTCATGTAATCTGTAAACAAACAAATTTATTAGTAAATTAAAATAATAAATTAAAATGTAATCATACGATATCAGGACTGCATCGAAATTCTCTTTCGAAAGTTTTATTTGCACTGAATCTCTGATATGCATGCTGTTCGTTTTTTCGAAGGCGGCTGTGGAGATTGATTTTCAATTAATAAAACCTTCCTTCATCATAATGTCAAAAGGATTTTTAATTCCAGCGGAACCGATCAGGGCAGCAACTTCTTTCAGAACAAACATCGTGGTTTTGCGTTTCGATTTTTCGATGAGGCCGAAGTCTGTATCGGTATCCATATATGTGTGGCCTTTTACTGAGAATTCATGAGTAACTTCGTCAAAGTAACCTTTTGCAATCAGAACGATATACATAGCAATGATGAATTGATTCTTGTTTTGTCCCCCGCAGTTGTCGCTCCAAAGAATCAGTTTTCTGATATAACCCTTCCCCACTTCTTGTGTAAAATAGTCGTATAGACACGTCGCGATTGCTGTACTTCCTCGACCTCCAAAATCCTCTGTCCAAATAGACTTTTCTTCGGCGCTCGTCATGGATGCCGAGATTGTAGTAATCAAAGGACACAACGTAGTTTTCGAGTTTTTTTTTGTCCTCCTTTGCCATCAGTTGACTCCTTGCGACTTCTTGGTGGTGTTTTTCAGCGATTCTTGTGCACCATTTCTCTCCGCAGTAGTTGGTGCATTCAATTCTTGATTTCGCAGTTTATCGCATGTGCAGCAGGTATCAGTTCGCGGTCAACGAAAGGAAAAATTAAATTTCTTGCGAAAAATGGAATGGAACCACCTTCCAGCGACTGGTGGATTTTATTCAATGTGTTCGTCCCGATATTTTCACGGCTGATTTTGGCATGGTTGCAAACGATGCAATAACATGGGTAGAGATAAAATAGTCGGGAAATCTGGGGAAAGCATGAATGATCGTTATGAACGTACGTGCGCTCTAAACTCTAAAATTAAAAGATACGGTTACGAAGTCACTGAAATGTGGGAATGCGATTTCAGACGTTTGAAATAAGTGGACAAAGATCTGACTCAATTTTTAAAACATCATCCCGTTCTAAAACTAGACAAGATATTAAACCCTCGTGATGCTTTTTACGGAGGTCGTACGGGTAACACTAAATCTTATTACGAGGTGAAAGACGGAGAGATAATTGAATCTAAAGATGTTTGCTCTTTGTATCCTTTTATCTCGAAGATAGCTATGTTTCCTATAGGGCATCCGGCTTAAAGTTACTCCATAGTTCATCTCCAGCCCCTTGACCTATTCGTTAGGGGCCTATTGTTCCGCCCGAGTCGAGTCCTGGCAGTGCAGTCTTCCTCAAGATACACTGCTACAGCCTTCCTCAAGCAAGCAGCGAACCTTGGATACGAACCATGGAACAAGCAGTAGCAGGTGCAATTAGAAAGAGAGGCATTAGAGAGAGAAAGAAGATACAGTGCAGAGCAAAGTAGTATTAAAATATGAACAATTTTAAATTCAGACTTGAAGCTTTTAATAGATTCACTTACGCTATGATTTCTGAAAACAGTGAAGAGTAACAGAAAGAGAAAGGAGAGACAGTGCAGAACTAGGTAATATTATATTTTGATCAATTTTAAATTCAGACCTACGCTATGATTCCTGAAAAACAATCATGAATAAGAACAATAAATTAATCCTTCGTTAAAAAATGTGTTGGTCCTGAAAAGGGCCTATTTTAAGATGAACAAATTTTTTGTCCTGAAAAGGTCATATTATCTCCAGTAAAACTTCTCGGTACTTGATGGCTTCCAGAAGACTCAAAACCAGCTCGTCGTTGGAGGTGTAGACATTTCTCCAAACATACTCCACTAAATAATATTCAGTCCTGCTAAATGACATTTTACCGAGGCGCCTCCGTAGATCCCTTTTTATTTTTGACCAGTGAGACTTAATATTTTGAGTCTGAACATCTCTATCATTCGGATTCACGAAGTTTCTAGAATGGTTCACTGTAGAGTGTTTATACCCCCAATCACTTACATGGCTATAACCACGCCAACAATCTGTAATTATATATGTGCCTGGTTCCACGTACCGTTGGATCACACGTTGCAGGGGTTTAGCGTCCCCGGATTCAACGTGTGTCAAAAAACAATTCTTCGTCATACGGTCAATTCCACCGACAATCCACCTCGTACACCTTTTCTGGCCTCTGTTGTACTTACTTTTTCCAAATTTCACTTTTGTCGATTTCAACGACGTGGCCCATGTCACCAATTTTGTCACTCTTCTCGATTATTATCCAGGCGCTAATCAAGTCCCTGAATTCGAAAAGAATTTTTCTTAGAGTCACCGGGTTCAAACCTGTTTCCCTGCATATGACAGAAGATGGATATTTCAATATCCAGCAGACTAACACCTGAAGGATGACGACGATGTTAGTTTTTACAATTTTGAAGAATGTCCCCTCCCTTGCGTTAATCTTCTTACATTTTTTTCTTCCGCACTGGTAGACAATGTTTTTATTTTTTCCATTTTCTTTTAAATGGAAGTTTCTCCCACACATGTCACAACATTTTGTTTTTTGAAGGAGCCCACAAAAAACGAGAAAGTTTATAAGACCGGTTCATTCGACTTCGCGGTTAAAAGCTCTTCAACTTTTTAGGAATACCATTTCAAAAATTTACTGCTACGACCGACTAGGTAGACGACGCTTCGTAAACTGAATCACTCATCTAAAATATTTCCATAAATGTAATTTACCTGTAATGACAGTAATTTAAATGTTCTGAAAACGTCCTTATTGGTGCATTTTCCTCCAATCACATGAAGACGAAGAATATTAAGGTAATTTGACCGTAAATTAAAAGGAAATTTGTACTTTGTTTTTTTTTTCATAAATGTTTCAGTTAACAAAAAGAACATTTATATGGAAAAGAATGTTTGAATTTTTGAGAAAATGAAGGTTGAAAAACACTTGTGACGTGTCAAGTTGGCATCCCGTTGATATTATTGGTGCATTTTCCTCCAATCACATGAAGACGAAGAATATTAACGTAAATTGACTGTAAATTAAAAGGAAATTTGTACTTTTTTTTATGAATGTTTCAGTTAAAAAAAGAACATTTATATGGAAAAGAATGTTTGAATTTTTGAAAAAATGAATGCGGAAAAACACTTTTCACGTGTAAAGTTGGCATCGCATTGATATTATTGGTGCACTTTCCTCCAGTCACATGAAGAAGTCTGACGAATGATTAATTTATTGTTCTGAATCATGATATTTTGTTTCTTATAATCTTCACTGTTTTTCAGGAATCATAGCGTAAGTGAATCTATTAAAAGCTTCAAGTCTGAATTTAGAATTGTTCAAATTTTAATACTACTTTGCTCTCCACCGTCTCTTCTTTCTCTCTCTAATGCCTCTCTGTCAAATTGCACGTGCTACTGTTTGCTCCATGGTTCGTATCCATGGTTCGCTGCTTGCTTGAGGAAGGCTGTAGCAGTGTATCTTGAGGAAGACTGTACTGCCAGGACTCGACTCGGGCGGAACAATAGGCACCCAAAGAACAGTTCAAGGGGCTGGAGGTGAACCATGGAGTAATTTTAAGCCGGGCATCCGACATTGTACGTTGGTGCTGATGAGTGTAAATCATTTACAGGCCCAAATTACGATCTTAGCAAAGTCGAGGGTTTAGTGCGTTGTACAGTTTTGCCACATCAAAATCTTTATCAACCCCTTCTCCCTGTTCGTATGCATGGTAAATTAATGTTTTCCCTCTGTAGCACGTGCTGTGAAACCCTTGAACAGTGTGAATGTCTGCATGAAGATGAATCACAGCGCGTGTTTGATGGTACCTGGGTTTCCCTTGAATTAAAAAAGAGCCATAAAACTAGGGTACAAAATCATAGAAATATCAGAAATTTGCCAATACAGGGTTGTTCAGTATGATCCAGCCACTCACATGGGTGGTCTTTTCGCAGCATATATCAATATGTTCTTAAAGATTAAGCAAGAAGCGAGTGGGTGGCCATCATACTGCATCAATGAGGCTTCAAAAGTTGAATACCTACGTCAATACGAAAAGGCAGAAGGGATAAAACTCGTTTGCGAAAAGTAAATAAAAATCCCAGCTTGCGATCCGTGGCAAAATTATGCTTTAAAACTTTTTGGGGTAAGTTCGGTCAGCGAAATAATTTACCTCAAACAGAGATTGTAAGGACACAGGAAAAATTATTACGTATGCTACTTAAACCAAAAATCAAGGTAAGGAATATCGTACCTGCAAACGACAAAATGATGTACCTTTGCTGGGCATACAGAGAAGAGGCCTGATACAAACGTCGTCATTGCAGCGTATACGACAGCACAAGCCCGATTAAAGTTGTACGATTACTTATCGCAACTAGACCGACGTGTCTTGTATTATGACACGGATTCCTGTATATATATATATATATATATATATATATATATATACATCACTCGCGGAACTCCGGGCGAATACAACCCACCTGTAGGCTCACTCTTGGGGGATTTAACCGACGAACTCGAAAAAGATCACGGCAAGGGTAGCCATATAGGCCGTATTAAACAAGCGTGAACTATATCAATTTTAATATTATATTATTAAATTATTATTATTATATCATGTTTTTCTTAATGTATTATTCGCTCCGAAGAAATATTGAGGGAATGTCTTTGAGCGGATAATGAGAATACGATGAAAACTAATATTTCTTTACTGTGCCTGCTTGCTCCGTGGAAACTGAGCGGGTGAAAGAGCAGGACCCGCTGCAGGTAATTCACAATTTTTTTTCTTTGACACAATTTGCCACTCCTACTGAAAATATTGAATATGTATTAAGAAAAGTGTTCAATTTTTCAGTCGATACAAGTGGTAGAGTCACGGAAAGGACCTCTGAAAAAAAAGATGGATGGACTTCTGAAGCAGGCTACAGTGGCTAAAAGTTTTAATTTCTGGAAGCGTAGCGGAAAATCCGAACCAGAATCAATTCGATTGACAGAAAATATTACAGTTCCCATGAAGGCAGTGCAAAAGTGGCATGATAGAAGTATCAGGTCATTGCTAAACGATATGATGATGCATTTTTAGACCCATATGCATTAAAGAATTCACCCTTGGCGGGGAAAGGATGCAATATGCACAAAAACAAATTGCCTAAAGCAAAATCAAATGAAGAGAAAGTAGATGCCATAATGAGTATGAGGAATTTATATTATTTGTTGAGTTTTTCATTATTGAATTGACACAAATACAGTTTATTTTGCGTTTGCTGCATTATTCTTGAAATGTTCAAAAGTCGTCTTCAAAGATTGGAAATTAAACTGTTTGATAAAAATTCAATTGTTTCTGATCGAAACTTGAACTTTTGGAAAGTAAAGCTTTTTCTGCATTTTTCAGCTTTTCTTGGAGTCTTCAGTTCTGAACAAATAGTCCAATGATCACTAAAAAGAATTATTTTTGAAAATGTGCCTATTTCATTTATTCGGAATAAAGTATTTTAATCTGTTGCTAATGTTTTCAAAATATTGATTTAAACAAAAAGGCTCTCAGTAACGAGTTTAAGGAAAAGGTATATATAATATGATCGATATAGAAAATTTGAAGAATATTTCAAGTGTCTGGTTGTGTTTCAGAAAAATATATGCACAAAGAAGAAATAAATTGTTTACAAAAAGTGACGTACCGCGAGAAAAGGGACCTTTGAGTTAAAAAATCGATTTTCAGATTTTTGATACTATTGATAGTTTGAAAATCGCTCTTCCATATTAAAAAAATTAAATTTTTATCTGCAAAAGTGGACTTGTTATTAAGCTTCAAAGTGTGGCGTGAATCGCTTATTTCGACGCGTGTGTACGGTTCGAGAAATCCAGCCCCACCACTTTCTACACATTTTTCCTTTTCTGTGTCCTTGTGACTCAAAAGCGCGTCTGACTCGCTGAACGTGGAGACGATCTTTTGTACACTTTCATCCCCTACTCTTTAGCCCAGGCACCCGTTTTCACGCACGCGCACCTTATGCAACTCAAAATTAGTTGTCTGCTCCAATCTGCTCATTTTTTATGTTTGCGTTTGTTTATATTCAATAAAAAATGGATTCAGAAGAAAAGAAGGGGAATTCCGTAAAAATAAAGTTTGAGTGCAAATGTTGCGACAAAAGTTTTATTGCAACGAAGTATACCCGACAAAGACACAGCAGGGCGATCCATGCTCCAAATAGCTCCAATAGTTGCAGAGAAAACTTGAAATCTTATAATGAAATATTTCCCAATTAGACAAAAAACTACCCGTTATAGGAGTTACATTTTAAAAAAATCCACTTTCTTATATTGTCCGAAACCATTTAAGTACTAAAATTTCCAAACAATTGCACGCTTAAGGTTAGTATTTTTTTTCGTCATTTAATCATCATAATAAATGTTAAGATTCATAACAGATGAGGGATAAATAAAATCATATTTTGATGATTTTTACAGAGTTACTTATTATATGCTTTAATTGAATTTGATCTAAAAAGGCCTAATTTTGATTCATCTTTCATACTTTGAAGGTTACATTTGACTAATAAACATTTCAGAAGTTTTTAACCCCTCTCAAGTCAAGCGCGTCAAGCGAGTAAGCGACAGGAGCAGACACGAAGTAGTATAAGGAGATCCCACACCCGGAAAATTTGGACGCGTGGATTCGGATTTAGTTAGTTTGCATCGCTCGTAGCGCCTCTCGCGGTAACATGCATACATACATACAGATCTACATGCATACAGGCATACGCATTCGTAAAAATCTGTGTTTCGTGAGAAGGATGTATGTATTTTTTTACACCCGGCTTACACTATTGGCATCGCCATTTTTAAATCTCGTATTTCAACGCCTTTCTGCAAGAGGCGCTGCGAACGATGCAAACGAACTAAATCCGAATCTATGCGTCCAAATTTTCCAAGCCGCCGCATGGGAGTGGGGTCTCCTTATACTACTTCGTGGGAGCAGATAACTAATTTCGAGCTGGAAGCCGCGCGCGCACACGGGTACTTGGACTTGGACTAAAGACTAGGGGGTGAAGGTGTACAAAAGATGAGCTCGTGATGAGCTCGTAAGTGGAGGGGATGTATTCCGGAGATTGTCCCCACTCTTTGAGTGTCTGACTTCGACCGCTTCTTCAATCGCTTCTACTGAAAAATTCGTCTCCTAACTCTAAGGTCCCTTTCCTTGCGGCACGTCACATATTCTCTCTGATCTTTATGTATTATTTGTTCATAATTAAGAAGCAAAAGCAAAGTTACATACGCGCGAATAAAGCGCAACTTTCTTCGAGTTCTGTAGAAGAAAATATATATGAATAGTAACAATATGTTCAAACAATTATGTTTTCTAAATTGCGTGAGTTGTTGACTCACATTGAAGAGCAATCGGACAAAAACTTGAAAATTTCAGAAAAAATCGCAAGTATCTAGCATTACTCTAAGTTCCTATTATTAAACAAAATAATAGTTCGCGTACATAATTTTTTTTTAATTTCATAAAGCATTACCTCACTGGCATTGAAAAGTGGACTAAAAGTTCAAAAATGTAAAAAAAAAGACGCAACTATCTAGCATCACTGTAGGATAATATTTATAATAATAATTTTTGGTACATTGCATTGATTATAAAGTTACTAAGCAAAAAGTGAACATTGTAAATAATTTATTTACTCTATTCTCAGTGTTTATTGTGCTTATTGTACTTTCCAGACGAACAATCCACCATGTTGACAACGACTCCATGTTAATGTCATTGAGTTTCAAGTATAATATCTTAAAGAAAAAGGTTCCAGCTTTCATTAGAGTCCTGATCGAAGATTTTGGCACATCTTATTATTTTTGTGTAGGCTTCGAAAAATAGTCAAAAATGCGTTAGAGTAGAGAGAAAATGAAAAGTGACAATGAAAAATTAATAGAATTAAAAAGTAACATTTCGGAATCCAAGTTGCAAAAACGTAATAATTTGAAGAAGGCCTTGGAAATTATACTATTTAAAAACGACCAAATTATTAATACCCAAATGGAAAGAGATATCGATAAATCATTGGGTATAAGTCTCGCTATTCAGTAAAAGTAACGCATGGAAGCTGTTTCAGTTTCAATGCAGCACGACTCAAAGGGTTATCTGTCAACCCAAAAAGACCGAAAGTCACTCATCATTTGACAGACGTTAGTTTTCATCGTTTGTCGAATGTTGTGTTTTGACGAGTTGGTGAGCGCACACGGACGAGTCAGAGTGTGCGGGTGTGATTTTTTAATGGTTTTCAACTAAAAATATGTCGAGAAAGAGTGAAACTGGTGCATCGAAAAGAAAACAAACAAACAACAGAGAAGAATTCGAAAGCAAAGTTCCAAAACTTATAACTTTCTTCAATAATAAATCGAAATCAGTTGTAACTGATAATAATCAAGATTTGTTCTCTTCTTCGCACTCTTTTGAAGGAAATGTAAATTCTGGAGAAGTAGAAAATAAAAATTTAATAACAAAAGCTATCGAGGATACACAGCTTAGATCACCAGGTTTGTGAGGTTTCGTCGAAATAAAACAGCTGTTGAATGAACTGCGTAAATTATATGATATTGTTAATTAAATTTATTTTAAAATAATTGAATATGTATCAAATAATAAAATTATATTAAAATGCATCAGAGGAGTTAAAAGTTTAGAACTGGAACAATTTGTTCCTTTCTTGAAATCTGCTCACAAAGACAAAAAATTATCAGCAGCAACTATTTTGAAATTGATGTCAGATTCAGACATAACGTCGATTTTCCCGAATGAATATATTGCTTTTAGACTCTTCTCAACCAATCCCATCACAAATTGTGAAGCTGAACAATCTTTTTTAACTTTAGCTAGGGTAAAATCAGAACTTTGTTCAACTATGGGTAATAAAAGATTAACTGGTCTCAGTTTATTGGTAATCTAGAAAGATATAATAATAGCTATAGTCTAAAGTCATTATCTTTTGAAGATCTAATAAAAGAATTCGCAAACGAAAAAGCGCGAAATGATTTAGTCACATTTTTCTAAAATAATATGCCATAAGGTGTGCTAATTACCAAATACAATAAGAAAATTTGATATTTCATCTATAGTAATGAGTAGTACTAATATCAGTACTAATAAGCTGATGTATTCGGTGTAGTATTGTTGCATGTTGATGCATGTGGTGTGGAATTTTTGTGCGCTGCTGGATGCTATGTGGTCCTCTTGCATGATACTGAAGAGGGTGCGATCGTTTTAGATTGCGGTTCTTTCGGTTGAGGAGTTCCTTTTTGTACGGCCAGTAGCCCGCCAGTTTTTGCGTTAATGTAGCAGATAATTTTGTTCAACTGTTTGCAGACTTTATTTGGCTTCGTGCCAAAGAACGCAAAGTTTTCTGCCTCTTTCTCGAAGAGATGCAAAAGTTTCATAAATGGCATAAATCATCTGTGTTGGAATCCCATGTGGCTCCCTTATCCTGACAGTAAGCTTTTCTTGCTTCCGTATAATGCGTTTTGTGCTCCTCATGCTTTTAGCAAAAATCGCATTGCAATAAATGAAAGGTTTCACCTTCCACAGGGCGCTGATGATGTTTTTTCTTCTCGCACAAGTCAGCGACGTCTTCTTTAGGCCTATCAAAACCGATGATCTCTTTTAAGAAAAGTTTGATAGTTTTCGCCAGAAACTGAAAAATCAGGATACTGCTGTGTATAATTATCATACATCATTTGAAGGCTCAGCTTACACTCTAAGTACCTTCAATTAGGAGAATTCACGGCACGATCATGCGATAATTGTGGATGGTACGAATTGAGATGTTCCAAAATTCGCCCTCCATCCTTTGATCCCTGGGACTGTCATCCACGCTTATCAAAAGTGTCCGGCAAACCACCATTTCCTGCTTTGCCACGCAGCCATTGTTCTGTTCTTTCATTTGTCTGAAATCCGCGAAAGTGCTTCAAAACGTGCTCTTACACACCTTTATCTTATCATAATTATTCGGCGGTGGGTAAATACAAGTAGTACTTCTCTTCTTCTCTATATTTTGGATTTTTTTGCAATCCTCTTATTCTAACATCCTGCGAAGAAATTTGCGCATCGAGAAATATTCGAAATTCATCAAAGCACAACGAGTGGAAATTATCAAAGACTAGCTTCCTTTCTTCTGGTGACAATTTCTTTAAGCATTGCTGTCTACAATTTTAGTTGAAAGATGGCAATAATTTGTCATTATTTTCAGCAGAAGATTCTCTGACTTCCAATGTGGAAATAAAATATTTAAAAAAATTTAACATAATTATTAAACAGCATTGAGGAATAAGGTAAGTCGAACATAACAAATTCTGAAATTCGGAATAAATAAAGCGCGAAAAAATAGCGTATTGGGATCCTAAAGAAGTATAAGGTTGAATCCATTTCAAAATCAGGCAGGTTCTACACTTTAGGTTGCAGAATCTCTTAGTGACAGAATATGTGGCTTTTTTGAAGGAAAAACAAACACCTGTACTTTTTAACCTAATTTAGTTGCTCAAATTTTCTCTTTGGTTTCTGATGGAGTTCATCATTCTGTTTTGAAACCCGGCAGAGAATTGAAAAATAAATTATAATTACCAAAATAACGACGACTTGTTTGAAAATATAAAAATTTATTTTCACAAAAAAATCGCACTCATATTTTTTGCCAATCTCTTGCTAAATTCGGCCTTTTATAGGGAAGATATGCTGTGAGTTTTATGCGGGCTCAATCATTTTTGTGGGCAGAAGAATTTCCTTTCTTAAAATAGAATTTTCGCATTTTGTTTTGGAATCATCCACATGAACATTATCTCGGGAAAGTGTAGATGTCGAAGATCGAAAAAGAGTAAGCATAGAGATCATCACGTCATTACCGTCCTCGATGTGAGTTGTCTCACTGTCCTTGTTGCCGGAGTCAACTGCTCTACGTCCTCTTGTGCTGTAATAGCGCTCTTTATACATTTTTTCAAACCTCTCCACATTATACTTTCCTATTTCCTTTACCCAAGAAGTTAATCTAAATGTTTCGACTTTTGAACGAGGATCCGAAATTAAGACGATACAGTAGATTCATTTCGTCTCTCGGTAGTGTTTTAAAATTGTTTCCAAAGCTTTAGCTGCAATGTCATCTACTGAACTTCTCTTATCTTCATCCTTGTTACGTAACTTTAACACATCAGACTCTAGTTCGTCCAATAACAAATTGAAGGCAATTATTATGAAAGGTAGGGTGACATATTTGTCTCCCCCGAGATGTTTTGAGACACATTCAAAGTTACGCAAATTTATTGCGTACTTCAATTAAAAGTTCCCACTCACTTTCACTCAGTGCCAAATGCATTAAGTTACTGCTACTCGAGCACAGGAGGTCAAGTGGCTTCTGCATACCAGTTGCAGTACATATCATTTTACATGTAGAGTGACATCTCGTGCAAACGTCACATATTGTTGCGGTTGCTTCAAACTTGTACGAATCACACCAACTTTTGAGTCTATTGTTGATTTGCTCTGATCGTCTAATTTGTTTTGAAAAGTGGTCGCAGTTTATCAATGACTGTTTTTGGATCTGCAGTTTCCATCTCCACATCATCGCTTTCACTCATCACGTTATCATCCTCAGCCTCCAGGTCTCGAGCCTCCTCGTCTTGAGTATTCAGCAAGTCCTCCTGCTTTTCATCGGCTCCAAGAGTCTGCAGCAAAGATTGTACACCCAAATTAAAAATGTGAGCTAAGCACCGAAAATGATTGTACTCTGCGTCGAATAAATTATCCTGAACTGAATCCAGCAACTTCTGCAGCTCGTACATGAAAGTTGTGTTGGATGCTGTGTTGTCCACAGTAATTCCTTGGATTTTCAGACAAAGCTCGTATTCTTCTAAGGCCATGTAGAAAAGATGTGCTATGTCTTTTCCCGCGCTTTCCATGAGAGGGAAGGAAATTTAAGGCAAGGGAATACAACTTCCAATTATCGTCAATAAAATGGGCAGTAATTCCATAATACGATTTATTGCCTATTGATGTCCATGATGTCAATAGTGAAAGATATTTTGGACTTTACTGCTTTTAGACTTTCTTTCAATGCACGTTGCATTTGACGATAGCGTTTGAGAACATTTTCTCGCTTCACAGTCCTTTTTTTATAAAATCGCTTCTTCATTTAAACAGGAAAAAGAAGAAAAAAAGGGAAAGATAGGAAAATTATTATAACTTTACCGTCTGTTTCATACATTTTAACGAGTTATCACATCATTATATTTTTTTTAAATATACGTATTATGTATATAGCTTAGAGTTTAAACTTATTTGTTCGTCATCACGCAAGTGGAGGGGCTAGTTCTTATAAATCGGAACAAAAATTAAATTAATTTAATATGAAATTATAAATAAATTAATGAGTCTAGGATTATACAATATTTATTTTATTAGGACAAAATAATGTCCAGTTAAAATTTTGGTTATTATGAAAATAATTGAAGGGGAGAAACAATTGATTTAAGGGGAAGCCAAAATTTATACAAAGTGGAGGAATTAACTAGTTTTCTGAAATGAAATTCGATCTTTCGTCTCGTTTTTTCAAGACCAGACAAATGGGTTAAATAATATGATTAAATCACTATACTAAACATATTTTTCGAGGTTATAGGGCCAACGGCCATGCCACGCTGAAAAAACCAGTTCTCGTCAGATCACTGAAGTTAAGCAGCGTTGGGCGCGTTTAGTACTTGGATGGGAGACCATTCGAGAATACTGTGTGCTGTTGGCATATCATGGGTGTGGTGAGCCCAAACTTGTAGTTATCTATGACTACAAGAAAACTATCCACCTAGAAACACTACCCGAATCGGGTAGTGTCACGCCTACCCTGAAAGGCAAATGGCTTAATGGTATACATACATAGGGACTAATTTCTTAACTCAAATCAGAGGAACGTAAAATAATTGAAGAATTCTAATAATCTTTAAAATACGGTATAAATTTGGGACCAAAAGACAAAATCTAAATACGAGTCACAAAACACAATAACGTGCGCCGGAGAAACCGGATAGACGCGACATTTAGGAGAGAGGGAAGACTCACGAAATCTTCCCTCTCCACGTACCACTATATTCTCATGAGGAAAGAGATAGGTTTTCGGGTACCTAACGCCTCAATTATTAGCAATAATAACGCTCGAAAATTTTTGTCGATGGTTTCATCAAAAAGAGCAACTCAAAAACTATCGAAAGGTGTAAAAACCTCGATTTAGATTTTTTTAGAGTGAGCCCCCTTTCTTCGGCGCACGTCACATATGGAGATTTTAAATAATATTAGGGAACAAAGTGACATAATTCAACTAATATCAGGAAAAATAAAAGAAATTAACGTGGAATATTCAGGAAACTGTATAATAAATATTCTACAAGAAACCAATAAATAACCAAACAAAGGGGCCACACGATATCACAGAATATTTCCCACTAGATTATAAAATGACTTCTACCTTGAATAATTGGTACACAGGTTCACAATATATTCTTAAAACTTCAGAAGACCAACTCCAAGTGTTAACCACAACTTCATAATAGTATTTGACTTTGAAATATTAATAAATAGGAAATACTTGATAACGCGTGTTACTTCAGAAGCTGTTCGACAAGAGATGAGAATTTTTTCGGCATTGTTTTCTTCTTTAGCAACCGGCTGACTCCTGATTGGTTGAAATGGGGTTTCGTGATCGGCGCTACTATGGAATGTTGAAACAGAAGAAATAGGCTCTCAGGGATGTGACTGTCAAGGACAATACTGTACCCATCAAAATAGTCCCTTCTGAATTTGGTGGTAATTAGTCAAACAATTTGGTCCAAATGATGTTGAATTACTATCCAAGATATCCTTTCCGAAGTATATGACCAATTAAGCCGGCTACTAAGATTCCTACTAAGACTCAATCCAAATTAGAAATCATAGCACCAGGAATGTTGCCAGTGATATCCGAGCTTGAGCTGCAGAGGTCCCACTCACATTGCCGGGGATCGACAATAAACCTTCCTAACAAAAGAGATCATGAATTTCGCCCCGAGGCGAATAAGCTATTTAGGAAATCAAGTGTCGGACGAAAACTTGAATCCTATTAGCATTTCAAGATGTTCTATAAATATTGGGGCACGACAAGAAGGACATGAGCAGGTTGGCACACATCAGTAGGATTAGCGGGAAAATTTCGAATAGGTTGAGTTACTACAATTGACAAAAGGCGTCCCATTTGCTTCTTGAAGTCTCCCATTAGGTCTGGAGGGTTCAGGATACTTCAGGATGGTCTCATTTTCGAAAAGTACATAGAATAAAAAAGAAAAACAGGCAGAATCTATTCTTAAGCTCAAACTATCTTAAATAATCAACCCAAGTATTGGAAACCGCGCAGCTTCTGGATTGGCGGAGTAAAAGAATTAAATAATTTAAAATAGAAAAACCGAAATAGTCTGAATCTTGAAATGTAAGGAATTGTGACTTGCAAATATTCTGCGACGTAACAACTCCTGGATGAACTTATCGGCATATTGTTTGGTGTATTCTTCAGAGTGCCTTTTGGTGCGAGGGGCTGTGCACTAAGATTTCATACGACTGCTAGACGACACAATCTCTGCTACATTCTCTTCGAATCTCTTGCAGTCTTTCGCGCAGTCCCTGGCAATCTCTGTTTGTCCCGCTCGCAATCTCTTGCCTCCCTTAGCGTCTCGGAAGTGAATTTGTTTTCGCGCACGCGCACAGTGAAAGAAATGAGCAGCTGATAAGCAGACCATCCCGGCTATCACCGCAATCGCTACGAACTTCAATTGCAAGGTTATATCGATTTTAAGGGGTATCGAAATTCTCAATTATGACTTATAAATATACACAACATAAATAAAAAGTCAAACGGGTTTTATTTCTAAAACTGCGCGATCAAAATTAATATTATTTACAAATTTATAATTTTCTGTTACTATCTGGGACTATTGTTGCTTTAAATTTTGTGACCTTTCAGTTTCACCCAAAAAAAAGTCTAGTGTTGGCACCAAAATTAAGTTTAATATTTTCATAAATGTTCACTTAATCTATATGTATTAGGATGGTCGAAAAAACCTTGTTCGAACTAGAGACTAGAGGGTAAGACAACCCCCCAAAAGTTTCCATTTCCAGGGAATGAAAATCCGTTTTTTTTTCTCGAAATCCTATAGGTTTAACGTGGGAAATTTTTTAATTTTCGAAAAATTGGACTGATACTTCAGGGTTTGATCGAAAGTTGCCAAGTTTTCTAAGGATTGAATGGGAGTTTCTATGGAATAAAACCACATTAACTTTCATTTTGAACTCCTTCTACCCCCTTCCCGCTCACAACGCTCCAAATATGACCCAAAAATATAAAAAAATACATTTTTACGTATTATTGTTCATTTTCATCATTTTCTGCCGTCTTTTTCATACAAATAAGAACTACACTGGAGTCGCGCTATAGTGGCCGTTTCGGGGGTACCCTTAATCGCTTCACACTATCTCTGGAATAAACAAACCCGTCTTCTTCTCCTTCTTTCTTGTGGCTTCTTATAGCGCCGAACCGTAAACATCGCAACTCAGCTGACCTTACAAACGCCTCCCTCTCGTCCCCTTGAACCGCCTTGTCACGTATCTCGGGAACTACTATAGTGGGACTCTAGTGTCATTGACAATTCTAATATCTCTCATGACTTGTTAAACCATTTTAATTGTTTAAATAAATGTAACTTATTTGAACAATTATTTTTTCCAACAAGTGTAATAAAATCGTATTTTCTTAATGAAATGTAAGTTGGTCATTGACTGGCGTGGTAAATTATTTAAAAAACATAATGTAATTATTATTTAAACAATTAATTATTGATTATTTTCAAAAGTTCTAAAAATCGCGCCAGAAACGTCCACTTTTTTTCAAATTGGTATCCTATGCTACTTATTATTGAATACTTACATAATTTTGATACTTTTATTCTAGTGTTGAACAAATTTCTATTTGTTTAAAAAATTATTTTTTCCCAAAAATATTCTTAAAATCGCATTTTCTGAATTAAACATAATATTTATTGATTTTGAGGAGTACTAAATTCTGCTGAAAACTTTATGTCATCGTTTAAACAATTAATTATTGTTTACTTCCAAGTTTTCATCAAATTAAGTATGTGTGGTTTACATCTTTTTTGGCGTGCTACTGAATAAATCGTAAAAGTTGTAATAAAATTTAAATTATGAAAGTATATGTATTCTTCATATTTTTACTATCTTAACCATTATTATATTATAAAAAAGTACATTCAATAATAAAAATTATGATTCGAGTTTTTAAACTTTCTTTGAATAACATTTTTAAGGACGAAAATAGAATAAATTGAAAATGGAATAGAAAATACAATTTTTTCAAATCTTTTTTTGGGAAAAATAATTGTTTAAACAAATTTCATTCATTTAAACAATTAAAAAATGGTTATTATATTCTTTCTATACACTATACAGTCAGAAAAACAATTGAAGGCCGAGGGAACAAAAGGGCCTAACCGACAATTTCATAATTTTACAGGGCGGGGAAAAAACGTTTTCATTCCGAAATATATTATTGAATCAAGTTGATATTTGTATTATATATTGTTGGTACCATTTTACGCTCATCCCCCAAGTTTGAATTGATTGTGTTTAAATCCAGAAGAGTTATGAGCTTTCGAAATAAGCAGGGGCCTAAGTCGAGGGGTGCCGATGGATCAAAAGGGCCTATCTGCACCAAGCCATCCATTGCGAGTCGTATATTCCTCGCCACGCATTCGCGACACGCGCCGGGCGTCAGATTTTCGCGGCATTCTCCGCCAATTTTAACGCTAGAGAAAAAACAAAACAACAAAAATGCTCGTTAGGGTTTCCTTTATGACATCCCGTTTGCACTTTTTCAAGATTTTGATTCGTATACTTACAAACTTGAGTAATCCTCGGAACACACCAAACACGCGATGACGTTTGTTATGACAGGAGCACCATAACCAACAAAAAAATTAAAATTATCGACAGCAGGTTGCTTCCTTGAAGCCTACGGTAACATCCGGACACACTGAGATGATTCAAATATCATCACCGAATGCTAGAACCTCGGCAAAGCATGCAAAAACCACGTTTTCCCATAAGACTCAATAAGCAGTTAGGCCCTTTTGATCCCTCGATACCCCTCGACTTAGGCCCGTGGCGCATTTTGCCTTCGTTTTTCAAGTTGAACAAATTTTTTTTGAATTTTTTGCATTATATCTCGTTGTGGGGATTTGTTCAAAGAATCCAAAAGTGCAAAAACCTCAATTTCAAAAAAAAATTTAGTTAGGCCCTTTTGATCCCTCGGCCTTCAATTGTATTCTTTTTTTTTTTTATTTTAAGTTTTCGAAAAAAAGCTGTTGGAGCAAATAAATATTGTTTAAACAAATAGAAATTTGTTGAATTTTAGAAGAAAAGTATCAAAGTTATGTGAGTATTCAACAATAAGTATAGCATAGCATACCAATTTAAGAAAAAAATGGACATCTCTGGCTCGATTTAAAGAAATTTTGAAAATAAACAATAATTAATTGTTCAAATAATTATATCATGTTTTGAAAAAAATTTGCTATTCCAAGCAATGACCAACTATTATATTAACTATTGATTAAAAAACGCTATTTAGCATTAGCTCGTCAGAGTGGCAAAAGAACGCTCGATCCAGCGAGCTGTACGCTCTGCTAGCGCACATCTGTCACCAAGTGCTGGAAGACCGAGGCGAGAACGAGGAAGGACGGACGAGAAGAGGAAAAATGAGACGAGGCAAAACGAGACAAGGAATACCGAGACAGCAGGTATGTCCGATTCCCGTCCCGTCTCGTTCTTCGGGATTTCTCACAGTTAGATAACGTGCCCCCATCCGCTCTTACATGCGGAGAACTGTCGGTCCGGCATGGCGAGCTGTGATCGTCAGCTAACTTCACAGTAGCTCTAATCTGCTTCCTGCTTATATATACCTTTATAGTTTATACATAGTCAAAATCGAAGATAGTGCCGGTTTTGGGGCTGACGGTGGACCTAACCTAACCGAACCGCACATAGCTCGACTCCGAACGTAAACAGTCAGGGGCGTATGAACCGTTTCCGGTGGATTTTACTGCGTGGTAACAAATATTTTGAAAATTGTTTTTCTAATACGGAGACAAGGGTAGCCTAAATATCTAACCGAAATGAGGAAAAAAGTTTGCTGTTACACGTTAAAATAAATGTGTTTCCTGCTTACGTACTTTAAACGTTGCGGCTCGTTAAGCATCTCGTTTAAAAGGAGAGCTTTCTCTTGAATAATCAGTCCAGATACTCTGTCGCTCGCTTGATTAAACCATTCGAAGACAGCAGCATCCAAAAACACATCACTTTTCTGCAAGTATGTATGCGTAAGCGAAACACTTTGTAAAAAATACTTCAAGTGGGAAGCAAGCACTTTTGCGTATAGCGCATAATGAATGTGAGGCAGTTTTATAAATAGACATACGAAGAAGTTATTTAACAGAAAATCACTCACTTTTATAAATATTAGATTAACTGTCCACGAAAAACACAGTTTTCACAATTCTCACGCCAACACTTGACAGTTTGAGATTACAAAACACTACAGTGGGACTCCGATGCTTGAAGTCGATCGGACCTCTCTTTCTACCATGTAAGATAGACAGAGTTGATCCGATTGTGTTCCAATGACAGGTCTTACTTTTCGTTTTGAAACTATCATTCTCTCTCTCTCTCTCTCACCGTCTATCCAATACTTCTTCTTCTTTGTTTTCTGTATCGAATCGTAGAGCCTATTGGGTATCTACGATAGCGCTATCAATTAAGAAGGAATTTAAATTCAAATTAAATATTATTAAGAAATCTTATAGTAAATAATGAATTTTAAACCGTAGTATAACATTTCTGATTAAAATGAATTGATATTCAGTGCTCTTTTTCACCCATTGCTGGTCGACGCGAACTCGCCATCATGCTTCGAGTGAATTCACGCAACGTCATGACGCAGTTAAACAGGTACTTCATTAGGATATAGCACCTTGCTGCAACGCTCCTGTTTTGGCACGCCTGATTGAACACCGCGCCATCCCTCCAAGCCCCTCTCAACCATACTTTTGGCGCGGCGTCCATTCTCGAAAAGGCTATATCCGGGCGCACTATGTCCGAGTTTGACTGTATTACTATATGCTCCTCGGTACATGATTATTATTCAGTTTCAAATCCTATTCAAATATTGTTTCAGTCTAAAATATTCCATTTTTAACGCCTTTAGTTTGAAATTTTCTAATTAAAAAAGAACATTTTTTTTATATTTAGAAATATTTGACTTTTCTTTTGAAATGAGCAATTGTAAATCAAATATTAAAAACTGTTCAATTTGAAACTGAATTTTTGAAATAGCCTTGAATAGTTAACATTTTTAAGTGCTAATTTAAACTTTGAAGTTAAACTTTTCAGTTTAACTCCATTTAATTTTAAATTGTTGAATTGAGAACTGTTACAAGCAGTGTTTTAATTTGAAATGTAGTTTTGATTACTTCAAATGAAACAAATTTCAGCTATAAATTAATTATTCTTATTCTTTTTCATATAATTATACTTTTTCAGCCCTTCAGGGTCCTGGTGTCATACGTTTCTACATAGTTCTGTTCTGGATTTCAACAGGTTTTTTTCTGGTAACCCTATTGTATCTGTTTGTAATGTTGTTACCTCCTTTAAAATATGGTAAGACTGAAAGCTTCTAAATAAAAATTGGTCTTTTTTTATGGCTTTCAGTTTGAAAAAGAAGAAATATTCACATTTAAGAACTTGACGCAATAAGTAACTTCTTAATTGGCCATGATTCTTATCAAAAATATTCTTCTTACTTCTCATGACATTGCAAAACTCTCTTTCGTATTTCTGTAAACTATAAAAAAAGGTCTACTCAAAGATACTTATTTTCAGTTCAACGGCTCTGCAACCTGGACTTGGTTTGCATGGTTCGCATTTTTTATTCTTAGAAAATTGATTGCCAGGGGACTTTCTGGGTCATTAAGACAGCATGACAGGTATAATTAGGTGTAACAGAGGGTTTCATAAATAATACCAGCATTGTTTGGGTCATATTTTTTGGAAAGTATAGTTGTAAATTTGAGATCCCTGCATCTCTGTGTAGTTTAATTGATTCCAAATAGGTCACGGGCATCGGATCCTAGCCAACGGTCTTAATGGTATTTTAATTACATTTACCATCTAACGAAGGTAAAATATCGTGTGATGCCCATTTGATGGCCATCTACCTGTTTGCGCTACCCCCACTACCCAACTTCCCCTCACGCAGATGTGGGATCGCCAGACTGTTACCGCCTCTGCATTTAATGAGAAATGAAATACAAAACATAAAAAAAAATTAATTTTGCAATTAGTAATTTAAACATTTTATTTTTGAAATTTGTATTCTTTGGCGATTCCAACAAGATGTTACTTGCCTTAATAAGTTTAAAATTAGAATAAGTCCATTGTAAGAAATTTCTGTTTCGTGAAAGAAGCACTCATCTTTTGTTAGTAACAGAAATTTCAAATTGAAATGTATTCTTTTTTAAAAATATTTAAAATTAGAAATGCTTCCAAATTGATAAGACTTCAAATAGAAAAGATTCGAGTTTGAAAACGAATGAAGTTGATATTTAACAATAGAACAAAAAATTGTTCGCCTTTCAATAATTTAAATTTAGACACAAAAAAACGGGGACCTAAAAAATATTGCAAATTAAAAAAACAAATTGAAATAATTGAAATAAAAATTTCTTCCTTCAAAAGTCTCTACATTTTTTGGAATGAAACTATTAGGGTAAGCTTTAGAATTTTTTTTAATAGCCATTGAATAAACCTGGAAAAGGCCTGAAATTTAGAGATCAAAATTCTGTAGCAGCCCTGGTATAACAAATTTATTTAAAAAGTTTTATTAATATTTTATCAAATCATAACAAATTATCAAAATAACACTTCTATAAATTAGGCTTAGAATTTGCATAATGAAATCGTTTAGATATTCAAAATACCACTATTTTGCCTAAAAAAACTTTTAATTTTTAACTTATTAATGCAATTAAAATATCGTCGGAATCGCCAAAAGACATAGATTTCGAAAATAATATTTCTAAATTAGTAATTGAAAAAAAAATCTTTTCATGTTTTGTATTTTACTCCTAATTAGGTAGAAAGGACGCCCCCTGCTGGCAAGGGTCGCCGGTAGCAGTCTGGCGATCCCTCAGCTGCGTGAGGGGAAGTTGGCTATTGGGCGTAGAACACTTTATTTATAATTAAACAATGACATTCAAATCTATTTATTATTTTAATTGAAGCTTCTTGAATTAACAAAACACTGTGGAGTTCCATTTTTGAAATAAAAATTTATAAACTTGTTATTTAAGTTGCAAAATTCCAAATAACTATAATTTTGCCTCGAATGTTGCGTATTTGTGCTACCTACTTTGTCTCATTTATTGATATCTCCTCGGAAACATATAGAATTAGCAGCTTTACTCTCGCTGAATATAAATTTTTATTGTCGATTAAATTAATTGATTTTATTAATGTTTTAAACAAATTATTATTTTTATTATTATACCATTAAGCCATTTCCCTTTCGGGGTAGGCGTGACTATAATTGGATAAAACTTACATTTGCTGTAATTTCAGTGTTTAAATGCATACTTTAATCTGATTTCGTTATTGAAGTATGTAAAGTTCATGATTTATTACGAAAGAAAAATAAATGTTAACATTTGTTATTAATATAAACAATTGTTATGAACAACAGATTTATTCTACGGAATTGTTTTTTTTTCGTCTCAAGAATAATAACTTCACACCATAGATTTCCATGTGAACTTATTTATTTTCCTTACAAGGATAATCATTTTTAAAAAAAGTTTGCCATTCAACAACGTTTAATAATATTTATCCTTGGTTTTAAAAATTCTTATAAGCAATTTTCAAACTTCAAACAATTTCAGTTTAAACATTAGAAATTTTTTTTTTTTAGAAAAATGATTCATGGTAAGAAATGCTAAACAAGTGCATTTACCTGTACAAATTGTTTATGACAATGGCAGTGTTGTTGAATAGCAATCTATCGTGTCAATATACTATTCCTTGAATAAAAAGAAATAATTCCACATAAAAGAAAAATTGTATGAGTAAAAAAATGCCAAGCAAGTGCTTTTGTTTATAAGTGTTTACAAAAATTAAAATTGTTTCTAGATGGAAACCTGCTGTGTAAAATTTTTGAGATGAAATCAAATAAAGACATGAGAATGACAACTGGAAAAGGACCAATTTTTCAAAATATTATAT
>CAKNYM010047474.1:154874-167987 GCA_932195095.1 Andricus curvator | reverse complement strand
ACTGCACAAAATTATTTATTTAACAAATCAACTGTTTTTATTTAATTTCAGATTAAGGTTTAAACATTTTCACAAAGATTCCATGTTTAATTTCTCATGGAATAAGATTTCATCCGGGTTTGACATTTTAATAGTTTTATTTAATTAAATCGTTTTTAATTAAATAGTTTTTATTCGCACTTCACTTAAGTATTAACTCGACAAAAGTCGACCACGGCGAACCGTACTGAATTACCGGAGTGAGTTATGTTTTGTGGACTAGAATTTTATTCGACAGTTTTATAAAAATATTCTAAGTCCAATTCAAGTACAATAACTCAGAGACGCAAGTGTCGCAGGTTTAATGTTGGAAAGAATGCGGCGAGATACAATTATCTGACGTTTTCGATGCTCTGCACATATATTTATAATCTCGGTTTTGGTACCAAAAAAGGTGGGAATAATCCTTCTAGCCAATAGAATTGCTGACGTCATATAATTTAATGTTTAATTAGCCAATCTTGTTAAGCACCGCCCATGCATTTCAAGCTAAAAAAATGAGATTCTAATTCTCGGAAATGCATTTTTACGATTCTTGTCGATTGACATTTTTCTGTCAAATCGCGTTATAGAACGAGATTTACGGCGTCTGAAGGGCGCCTTGTCGCTTCAACCCTTTACGTGAGTCATAATTTATCTATGCTCGCGGACGAGATCACACGTGTGGCACTCGGAGATCGCGCGTGTCGAACTTGACTTAGATCTATATATCTATATATATTACATACATACATATACATAGCTATTTCAAATGTTAACTTTTAATTCCTTACTTCTATCTATTAGGAGATATTTATTCGAGGTACAGAGAGGAGTTGTCATGTAATTTCTTATTGTCAATAATTATTAATAATTATTCTGTCTAATTATAGAGTTTTATTTCAATAAATCAATTTACTGAATTTCTGTTTGATTTGAATCATTTCAAATCTTTACCGCTCTTAAAATTACCAGAAAATTACTAGCTAGTAAGTATTCAGTAATAGGATTCTAGCGCCCTGGCAATCTAGTTCTAAAACAGCGCATGCTGTCACAATGTTGCCATGAGCAGTGCCCAGCTAACACAGTTACTAGTCCGAATAGTCACATAATTGTAACAAGATTAAAAAAACCAGTCACTGGTGACTTCCATGCTGGTCACCCAGTGACAATATATTTCCCACTCAAAGTAGTAACAAATTACAAGCGAAGCAGGTAACATTATCCCGCCATTGTAATCACATGCTTGTAACAAAGTGATGTTTGGAAACGCAATGTGCAATGACAGCTTAACCTCAAAATATACATCGTTTCGGAATTGTAATTATGAATATTTTTGCAAAAATGTTGGAAAGGAACATAATTAAACGATAAATAAGTTCCAGAAAAGGGAGATAATATGTGAACAAAGCTTTTATAAAAAAACAGATATTTATCAGCTGAACCCTTACGAAAAAGAAATTACATTATAGAGGTTAGACCCAAAATGTATATGTACAAATGAAGATCGCTGCCGGCTGTTACCGCCATGTTACTAGTCTGACAGGGAACTGTTGCAAACAAGCCTCCCTAGTAAACTACGGCGATTATGCCGTTACCTGCTAGGAGACTGAGATACAAGTAACAATTCCTCTGATAACATGTGATCATTCAGGAACCTTTCAGGATGGTAACAGGTTAGCTGGGTGATGCCAATGCTGGCGCCTTTTGCTACTGCGGTTGCGTTCGGGCCGCGCACTGGTTGGCCGCAGTTGGCGCGCAATTCAAAATTGGAATTAAAAACAATTCTTGTAATTTAAATAAATAATTATTGAAAAATGCACAAGAATGTATATAAATTGTACAACTTGTGATTTGAGACAAGAAAAAAATTTATAACACATACATTTTCAAATAACAGTTTATTTTCTTTGACTTCCAAAGGATAACTTATATTTCACAAAACATTTAATTTCAGATGTCTCAAATCAGAAGTTGTACAATTTATATACATTCTTGTGCATTTTCAATAATTATTTATTTAAATTACAAGATTTGTTTTTAATTCCAATTTTGAATTGCGCGCCAAATGCGGCCAACCAGTGCGCGGCCCGATCGCAAGCGCAGTAGCAAAAGGCGCCAACATTGGCATCACTGGCCATGAGGATGACACTGTTCTCCGAATGTTAATCAGATAGGAACAGATAGGAACTCGACAAAAATATAGTTTTCGTCTTCTCTGGCTCTGGAAAAAGCAAATATTTCTAGAGAAGAACGCTACATATTAGCGGGTATGTAATCAATTTTTGAATAATATTTTAGAAGAGATTGCTGAGTATACCTATCCGTGACGTGCAGTGCAGCTTGGTTACATTTCTAAGCTAAAAATTTAACAACATTTTTTACGGTTTTTACTTTTTACCATTGTTATTCTGTGTCCAATCAATTTTCTCAATATATAACGACTTTTTTCCGTGAATGATTATTTCAAAACATATCTTTAATTTATAAAAGTTTATCAAGGCATTTATAAAAGCATTTATGAAAAAAGTGAGGTTAGGTTTTCTGGGTGCAATATTGCATGTATGACTACGTTAAGATTGGTTAATAAATTATTATCAATTGTGAAATTAACCAAATTAAGTTTTTATTTCACATTTGAATTTTTTGAGAGTTAAAGTTTATAAAAAACTTAACTATAAGGCAAACCAAATTTTTGTGGATGGTCCTATTCAAAATTATAAATTTCATATATTATTTCCCGTATACTATTGCATTTAAAATAAAGTTAACAGCACTCGAGTTAAATGGCAATGAGCAAGAGTAACATTGATTCCTCACATTATTTTTAACAATAAAAATAGGGGATTAATTTTCAAGTAAACATGTATTCTACATTTAGATGTAAAAAATAATATTCTCGTATTCATTTAATAAATAGAATATTCTTGAAATCACATTTTTTAAATATTGTATATATATTTAAAAATTTCGACAAACCAAAATAAAATTTCGGTGAATAAAATTGCAATGGGGATAAAGGTTAAGGATCTGAAAACATTTTTGATCGCAATTTTGTCACTGGAAAGTTTTTTTATACTCGACAAAATTATACTCCTATTTATAAAAATGCTAAGAATTTTTCCCGAAAATAAGCCTTTATTAAATAGGAATCATCTCTTGGAAAATGGTTCATTAAAATCCGCGAACAATTGGGAAGACTTCTTTGTCCTCCAAAAATGTAAAAGAAAAATTGAAACTTAGAAAAAAATGTTAAACTCTGCAAAGAAGAAATTTTTTACATTTCTTCGAGCGCGGATAATCAAGCTGAATATATCCATTCCGAATTAATTAAAGTTTTTTTAGGATCCCAATGCGCTACTTTTTCGCGTGGTGATTTCGAATTCCAGAATTTATTATTTTCGACCCATCCTACTATACAATTCTTAATCTTAACAACTTCAATCAACGAATATTAGTTGGCTGTTGTCATCCTGATGTCCTTATGTCCCAATATTGATATCACGTAACAGACAATAAGTTAAGTGGAAACTATTTGTTTTCTACAGTAACTAAGTTACGATAAAAAATGACTGTAATCGTATTTCAATCAAAGTTGTCGAAAATATAAAGGAGTATAAATTCTTTATTTTTCAGGCATAGAAAGCCGATGAAATGGCTGAGGGAGGAATTATCGAATGCTACACTTGGGTCGTAAAAAATGTAAAAAAGGTCTACGAAGATAAGTTATCAATAAGATCACCTGTATTTTCAACAACAAAACATGTTAAATCATCATGGCGTTTGTTAATGTCAACTAAAACAAAAGAAAATATACCTGGCTGTTGCGAGAAAACAACGGAAAAGCAATACATAACTTTGTACCTTCAGAATTGTGAAAGGTTACTTAGCTTAGTGAAAGTAACTTTTTCTATCATAAATCCCCTTGAAGGGAAAGTACTAAGTAGAAGTACAACTATTTTTAATACGGAGAAAAATGATCATGGTGGTATTCAGGATTTTATAAGTCTTATGAAATTAGAGACGTTGATTCTTAAAGATCTCGTAATAAAATGTGAAATTGAGGAAATTAAAACAGACTTTGAAAAATTCAAATCGCTTCTGAACAATAAGATGTACAGCGATATTGAATTGCACGTCGGCGATGAGAAATATCCAGCACATAAGTTGGTCCTGGCTGTAAGCAGCAGAGTTTTTCGAGAGAAATTTAACCAACAGGATTCGATATCGGAAATAAAAGTCGACGATATGAATCCCAATGTGATTTACGAACTACTGAGATTTATGTACACAGGAACGGTGGAATATATGGATGAAATAACGTGCCAACTCTTCAATGTGGCTCATAACTACGAGATTAACCATCTTTCTAGGATATGCCTGGATAAATTGGACGCGAATTTAAATTTTGAAAATGTGATCCCTAATCTTCTGGCCGGTCTAAAAAATGCATCGTATTGCAGTGAAAGTATTTTGCAAGATATATTTTCTGAATTCATCGTAAAAAACATTGAAACCATCGTAAAATTAGGAATTTGTACAGAACTAGTCAGGAAAGCACCAGAATTTCTTTCGGATATTTTAGTGAGGGTTTCTATTTCCCGTAAAGAAAATGGTTACAAAAAAGACGAAAATTGGCAGATAAGTAAAAATCTTTACTTAAACGATAAGATACAATCACAAAAACAGTACGAAAGTTTTTTGAACGACAAAACTTTCAGTGATGTTGTAATTCATGTAGGAAATCAAACATACTCTGCGTGTAAGTTACTTCTTGCAGTAAGGAGTCCTGTTTTTAAAAGTATCTTTTCTTACAATATGATGGAAGCAGTTTCCGGGATGGTTAAAGTAGAAAACGTGGAACCGGAAGTGTTCTATCAAATGCTGAGATTTATGTACACAAATGAAGTCGATGATGATGCAAAAACGAACGATCTTATCCAACAGCTGTTGATTGTAGCCGAGAGGTATGAAATTAGTGATCTAAGAAGAGAATGTGAGATTATTCTTACGAAGAATATAACGGCAGATAATGTTTTCAATACTCTGAAATTTGCTGATAAATGCAGTGCCGAAGGATTAAAGAACGAATGTCTGGAATATATTTTAGATCATTTCTGTTTGGGACAATTGAAACAGAATTCTAGTATTTGGAATGAATATGCTCTTAATAAAGATTTAGCAGCATCTCATCCGCATTTGCTTCTTGATCTACTAACAATGATTACTGTGAATTACAAGCCTTTGCTTAATGTATAAATGAGTCTTGATCGCCAAGGAATAAACCCCCATCGTCAAAAATCTATTTGTGACGCCTTAAAATAACAAAGAATAAACTTGCTAGATGTTGACGTTGCTGACAACTTTGTTCTTCAGTTGAAGGTATTTTTGTAAGGCGTATAAGAATGCTGTGTATATAAGAGTTACTATAAAAGGAGTTAATAAATTTAGATTACAATGTTTAACATGTGTACTAATTTTTAATTATATAAGTTACTAATGTTCAATAAAAACTTTAGAAATCAACAACTGAGGATTTGTGACCGTCCGGGAAGAAACGGACCTAAAAAATCAATTTTTAGTTTTTTATTTGTTCTTTCATGAGCAAAAATTCCTTTCTCTGAAAAATTCGAATTGTTATTAAACTGCAAATTGAGGCCCTCCTACGGAGTTGTTGTGTTGGACTGCGTCCGTTTTCGCTCCTCCTGTAAAATGAAGCTGTCGCGCGTTAGGTCCCTTTCTTTGCGGACGATCACATTTGTTACCTATTTTTAACAGTCTTTACTAAAAGGAGAGTGTTGTTTAAAACGCAGTATTCAATATTTTTATCATTTGAAGTGCCATCGTGAATTACAAAAAATAATAAAAAAAATTTCATTAATAGTGAAAACTCGCTTATTATGTTGAAATTAACTTTACATGTTTTCTGGTTTAATAGCTGTATTCTTCATATTGGAAAAAGTTAAAGAGTTCTACTGTGTAAGAAATTTCTTATGAATTGTCTATATATAGACAGCATGACCTGTGAAATAGGAAAGGTCATTAAACATCGATATCGTCATCGTTGTGCAAACTTCAGAATTTGCTTTTTGGCAACTTTTTTTTAATCGGGTTACTTTGAAGGATCATAACGGAAATAATTTGCCAGGCACTGTAGCGAACCTACAGTTTTTTTTTTGGGGGGGGGGGGGTCACGGTCTTCAGTCAAAATTTCAATTAAATATGCCAAAAGTAAGGATAAATTAATATAAGTCGCGAATGCCGCAATTATTTAATATTGGATTTAACTGCAGGGTATCTAGCGACCCGGGAATTTCTCGGGAAATCATGAGCAGATCCGAGAAATCTGTGGTCATAAACTAAATTTTTTATTTTCTGCATAAAATTGCTGATAAGCTTATTGATTACTTATAAACATAGCATTTTGGAAAAATAATTTTTTTTACCCCACTTCTGATACTGCAGTACTAACGGAATTTTTTTACAGTTTCAAGTACACTGGAAAGAAACGATGTATCCATCTTTGTCTAACCCTTCGATCCTTTTCTATCTTTGTTTCAATCTGCAATCACCTCTATTCTTTTGAATGCCAATCTTCCTATCCATGTCTATCCCCTACTTATCCACATGTATCCTTTCCTATCCCTATCCTAGTGTTTCTATCCAAATGAATCCTTCGCTTATTCACGGCTATCTTTTTCTATCCATTACGCAATCCAAAACCTTGTCTATCTTTTTCAGTCCCTATGTTCTTATCGAACTAAATCCTTTTCTAACATCTAAGGTAGCTCTATCTTCTTGAATCCCAGTCTTTCTATCTAAATGTATCCACAGCCTGTCCACCTCTATCCTTTTCTATCTGCTAAGCAATCCAAAATCTTGTCTATCTTTTTTAATCCCTATATTCCTATCTAATTGAATCTTTTTCTATCTTTTTTCAAGTACAAGTCAGCCCTATCCTTCTGAATCCCAGTCTTCCCATTGACATGAATTCTCCGCTTATCCACCTATGTCATTTTCTATCCATTAGCCAATACAAAATTTTGTCTATCTTTTTATATCTATATATTCCTATCTAATTGAATCTTTTTCTATCTTTTTTAAATATGAGTCAGCCCTATCCTTCCGAATCCCAGTCTTTCTATCGACATGAATCCTCCGCTTATCTATCTCTATCCTTTTTCATCCATTATGCAATCCCAAATTTCGTCTATATTTTTTAACCCCTATCTTCCTTTCTAATGGAATCATCTTCTATCTTTTCTGAAATATGAGATAGCCCTATATTCTTGAATCCCAGTGTTTCCATTCAAATGTATCCAGAGCTTATCCACCTCTGTTCTTTTCTATCCATTATGCAATCCAAAATCTTGTCTACCGTTTTCAATCCCTATCTTCCTATCTAATTGAAACCTTTTCTATCTCTTCTCAAATATAAGTCAGCCCTAATCATCTGAATGCCAGCCTTTCTATCGACATGAATCCTTCGCTTATCCACCTCTATTCTTTTCTATTATCCATTAGACAATCAAAAATTTTGTCTATCTTTTTTAATCCCTATCTTTATCCAAGTGAATCCATTTATATCGTTTCTGAATTATAAGATATCCCAGATAATCCCAATCTTTCTATGTAAATGAATCCTCTGCTTATCCATCTCTATCCTTTTCCATCCATTAGGCAATCCCAAATTTCGTCTATCTTTTTTAATCCCTATTTTTCTATCTAATTGAATCCTTTTCTATCTTTTCTGAAATATAAGATAGCCCTATCCTTCTGAATCCTAGTCGTTCTGTCCAAACAAATCCTTTGATTATCCACCTCTATCCTTTTCCATCCATTAGTCAATCCCAAATTTTGTCTTTTTCAATCCATGTCTTCCTATCTAATCGAATCTCTTTCTATCTTTTCGAAAATGTAAGTCAGTCCTATCCTTACGAATCCTCGTCTTTCTATCCAAATGAATCATCCCCTTAGTACCGACAGGTTCGCGGTAGGTGGCTGGCCGTAAAAGTCAGACACAAGTGACATAATTTGCATCGTCTATAACTAGAGGATCGGCAGACGCCTTTGCAGAGTTGGACTAGTAAGTCGTAAAGTTAGGGAATTTTGTTGGTAGGTATATGAACCCTTGCTGGTTTAATACTATTTTGCGGGGGTTCGAAACTCGAAATATATTATTATTATAGAAACGGATAAGAATACTAAATTTGTCAGTGGATTCAAATGGAAAGAAAATAAAACGATATATCGTGGATAGAAATGGATAAGAATATTTCAATGCGGTATGGATTCAAATGGATAGAATTTAGAAATAAAGTAGGTATAGAAAGGGATAAGATTTATAAGTATTTGGCGGATTAACATGGATAGAAAAGGATTCGTCATCATGTCTTACACCTATCAAAGGTTTATTTACATAAAGCTATGCAGGTATAAAGTTAAAAAAAGCGGAACTACCCAACTTTGGTCGTTGGCACTGCCGCCGCCATTTTTAATTTCAAAATTTCGGCTACAGATTCGTATTCAGCGATACCTAAACCTTCGTTGTACCAAATTTCATAATTTTTAATTGTAATTTGACGCGGTTACAGATTTTTGACGCCGTTATTGCCAACAAATTGCCCCACTGTGCGGCGTAACGCTGACATTTTCTACTTCGACACCGCCAACAACGTTTAAAAACTATTTTTGTTTATGAAAAATGGAAGCCTAATCTTTAAAGAAGAAGCTAATTCCATTCCCCCTTTCCAGTTCATAATGCAATGAACTCTTGCCTATTCCAAGGACCACGAAACGTTAACATTTGGGTATTTTAAGGTTAGAGGGGCCCCCACCTCTACCGCGAGTCGTGGGGTGATATTGTCAAGCGACGTTCATTGGCTGCCCCGGCCTTATATCGATGCGCTCGCTGTTAGCATGTGTGCGTCATGCATGCCAGTGTTTTTCAAGTATTCGTATTGACGTACAACTTGACAAAATATGACATTTCCTTCAAATAGTACAATTTTCCAGCTAAAAATCAATATAATAGAATCAAAGAACGTCTCAAATATTTCGCGGAATATTGAGTATTGTAGCATGACGTCACGATGATAAGAGGATATGTGGAAATGTCGGGAAGGTTAGCATAGTTGGTACATCTTGACATGGGAATGCATACGCCTATTTGGAGTAAATATTCTAAATATAAATGTCATGAATAGTAATATTTTTCAAGTGTAGAATACATTTGCACAATTCTGTTTCATCCTTTTATCGGTTGAAGACCTTTCAGTTTCAGGAAATACAATCAACTATCCGAAATTTCAGGTTAGAGTACCCGATTCTGATCAAATCGATCTGACACACCAACCTCAAATTTTGGATATTTTATTTTATTTTGTGACACTGAAAGATCGTCAATCGACAAAAGAATGGAACATGACTGAGAAAATACATTCTACAGTTGACAAATATCACTATTCGTACATTTATGACTTAATTTTACGTTTGAAATATTTTCTCCAAAAAAGTCTTACGCATTCCCATGACGTCATGCTAAGATACTCCATTCAAACCTATGTCCCTTGGCTTCAAAATGGGTTCTCGGGGGTTTTGAGGGTCACTTATTAGGAATCTGAAGTCAAAATTAAAAATGACAGATACAATATGGCGGCCAAGAAATTAAAAAATTGGTCCAGTGGCATAAAAATGAGTCCTCAGGGTTTTTTTGAGCCGCTGATAACGAATCTGCAGTTGAAACTCCAAAATTCAAAATGACGAATACAATACTTATTTTTATATTTTTTGTCCGCCATATTGTATCCGTCATTTTGAATTTTGGGATTTTGACTTCAGATTCGTAATCAGCGAGCCAAAAAACTTCTGAGGACCCATTTTGAAGTCACAGGACCAATTTTTTAATTTTTTGGCTGCCATATTGAATCGCTCATTTTTAATTTTGGGATTTTGATTTCAGATTCGTTATCAGCGACCTAAAACACCCCTTGGACATTATTTTCAGCTAATTTACTATTGTTGTTTAGTCACAATTACATTTAGTGTATAAAAGGCTGAATTTTTCAACTTTGTTTATTTATAAAATCTATTCCGTTAAAAAAAACATGTTTTCAAGGTTTTTGAATGTCAAATTAGGTTCTACAATACTTTTAACTTACTTTTTGTTCTTGTAATTTGTTTAAAACTATGTGAAAAGTATTTAAAAACCAGGTCAAAAAGGTGCCATACATGTATGGCACCATGCTGCAAAGGGTTAATTTAAATTAGAAAGTGTGTTCGTACAAATAAAATGTCGCTGGTGTAACGACCAAGGTTTTTTACAAAATTAGTTTAGATTAATCAAATAAATTATAGATATTTCATTTTCAGTCATATGAATGTACTCACAAGTGTCGACCAAAAAATTCTGCGCACTTTAGTATTAATATCTATTATTTAAAAATTGTCACTGGTGTAACAAAATGAGAAATTAAAGAAATTTAAATCTATAAAGTTTGCTCTCAGTGAAGAATATTCAAAATTCATTAATCAATTTAGCGATGATTTAATGTTTATAACCCGTCATTCTGACATTCAAAAAGTAGGAAAATCATTCTTTCAAATACTCCGCCAAAATAAATTTTAATCTCCACGTCTCTGTGTGCAAATACGCGCAAATATTTTGCGCAAAGCAGAGCGATTCGATATTCCGGTAGGAAATGAACCAATGATAATTGCGTTTATACTCGTGGCTTTAGTTTCCGCGGGAATGAAGGAAAAGGTGGGGAAATCGGCGTCGACGAGTGATCATACGTTTATACGCTCATGTAATGGCATCATCCCTTCGAAAATAATTTTTAAATTGTTTGAAACGCTACGTTTGGCGGTGTGAGTTTTTTGCTACGACCAAAAAGGTAAATTTATTAATCATCGAGAAATTGCGTGTGTGTGACTTTTTATTCCGCACAATGTTCGCATTTTCACGCTTCAAACTGTTTTCAGCGTGGAGTCTGTCTTTATCCTCTTTTCTGTTGTCTGTCTCTATTTTTGAAAAGCCTGTTCCTCAAATGTAAGCAGCGAATTCGATGGTACGAATTTTATCAGTTCTGGGAGGTTTCTTTTTCGCAATCGTGCGCCGAAAACGAGACATGAGGAATCAGTAACAGCAAATTGCCATCGGGACGCCGCACTCTTACGGCCTTTATCTACTGGCGCGATACTGCGAAGCCTTCCCTGCTGCTGTCAATCGAGCTTCTGATCAGGATTTTCTTTTAAAAGTTTTACTTTGTTGTTTAACAATACATACATACATTGATTAGCAGTTCGAACTCGAAAGTTCATTGCCTCACTACCCGATTCGGGTAGGGTTTCTAGGTGGATATTTACTACCAATGTGGGCCCACCACACCCACGACGGGCCAACAGCACGCAGTATTCCTGAAAGGTCACCCATCCAAGTACTAACCGCGCCCAACAATGCTTAACTTCAGTGATCTTACGAGAACTGGTGTTTTCAGCGTGGTATCGCCGTTGGCGATAAATATTTATTTATATTGTTTAACAATATCATTTTATAATATTAATTTTAAAATTAAATAATATGATTTTATGTTTGATCCGTGATTTAACCATTTGATCTAGTTTATATATTTATAATATAGCGAACTTATAAATGTATGTGAGTGTGAATGTTTGATTTTAGATTTATGCTCGTCTCTTTTGACGCGGTACTTATTTTTCGTTGATTTCTGTTGATCATTTTATCGAACGACATTTCAAATATTTATTTGTGGTATAATATGCTTGTCATTTGAATCTATGTATTTGAAATTACTTCATTGACCTCTGCCTGTTGTCGTTTGTACGAAATTTCGTGTTAGTCCGCAGACATCTGTTAGTTTGGCTCCCGAAAAAATCCTACTTCCAATGTTTTCAGTGAGAAAGTTTCGTTAAGGGTGTTGGTTAGATCCGACTTGGAATTTTTTTTTCTAGGCACGGCACTGACTCCATATATATTTTTCCCCAAGCATTTGAGAACGAAAGAATGAAAACTTGTCAAATATCCGGGGTTTTGCAAGATCCTGGGATCAACAAAAGTGATAGGAATGAAGCCTTTTGCTGAGGCAATCATTATTTCCACGGAAATTATAAATTTTGCGAAAGGGAGAAATCTGGCGATAGCAGAAGACAGCATTTGAACGGCGAGAACCGTTCGCAAATTTATTTTTTTTCCCACAATTCTGACATCACAGAAGCATTTTCAGAGGTCATGCAATATTCGAAGACCCAAAACTTGATGATGGCGAACCTAAATTTTTCGAAATACGTCGCGAAATGGAGAAAAATGTAGAATAAAATTGAGAAGTCCTGTGTATGTGAAGACCATAAGACATTATACTGTAGTAGTACACTGTTAGAAATTTCTATAGCGATTTTACTATAAATGTAATGGAGGCAATATGCATATACGTGTAGTAAATTTAATATAACATCATCTTGTAAAATTAATATACATGTATAGTAAAACAGAGCGCGTGTAAGTTGAAAGTTCTTTGATGCACACAAATCTTGTCAAATATTAAAAACTAAATTAATAACCTACAATTCATCGACTAAATTCATATTTATAATCAAAGTGCAACGTACAGGTGGGATTTTCTTCAAAATTCACTGTGAATATCAGAATTTTAACAAAACAACCGCTGCTTTTAGGTGACGTGTCTTAATTATTCGCTTAGTTGAATTTTTCCACTTAAAACCCAGTATAATTTATGTTTAACTAGAAACAAATATCATGCTTTATTATTTGGAATTGACGATTACTGCCAAAATTAATTTTAATTTGTGTAAAGTGAATTTACCTGACTTTTCTAAGAGTTGACCAATATACATGTATATGAAATTTACTATGCAGCCTCTTAATTACTATTTCATAGACCGAGTTTTTAGATTTACTATACAAATGTATAGTAAATCTATATTAAAATTGCAAATATTTTTAACAGTGTAAGCAGCAAAGCAAACGCGGCATATAGACCATCTGTCAAATTCGCGCTGCAATGCTCTGAAGTCCGCCCCGATTTCGCGAGTGGCAATGTGTGGTGCGGACTTCAG